>LOEQ01002576.1:58548-71539 GCA_001685075.1 Bramus lutescens
TTAACCAATGAAAGTAACACATAGACAGATGACCCTCCTACATCAACTGAGGAGGTTCAGAACAGCTGAAATAGTCTCACGTCCTCAGCAGAAGCCAAGGTCTAGTAAACTCTGGAGGCAGCTAGGTAGGCACAGCCATAATCTGCACCTAATCAGTATCTTCAAAGCACTCACATGAAGGACAGTAGAAATCCAGGGTCAGGGACTGTCAGAAAGATGCTTTTATTTAAGAGGCGACCATGCCTGGCCTTGACTTATCATTACTTAACTATGCGAAAGAGATGGCACATAAAGACACCAGGCTTGGTGGCTTGCACCTGTAATCCCAGTGGCTGACGAGGTGGATCTCCAAGGATCATTGGGCAGACAGCCTGGCCTACTGGGAAAGCTGCAGATCCTATATCACAAAATGGTAAATGACTCCTGAGGAACAACACCAAAGTTGTCCTTTGATCTCCAGAGGCATGCACAGTAGCACAGAAACGCATGCATATACAAATACATACAGCACACACACACACACACAGAGAGAGAGAGAGAGAGAGAGAGAGAGAGAGANNNGAGAGAGAGAGAGAGAGAGAGAGAGAGAGAGAGAGGACAAGAAATGAGATGAATCCATAGATGGTAGTCCATTTACATTACCCATCCTGAATACTGCACTTCTCTTATTTTCTAAGTAACACCATCAACAGTACTTGGCTTGTCACATATTTTAAAGTGTGTGTGTGTGTGTGTGTGTGTGTGTGTGTGTGCCATGCATTGTGCTTATATTTACCCCCTTACCCTCTGTTATTCCTCTTGCTTTCCCTCTGAACCCCTCCACCAGAAGAAGCAGTGTCTTGTGGGCACCTCCTCTATCAGTGAATGAATGCTGAAGGGTCCAGACTTTCACCAATATCCACGACTGCTGTGTGTCTGTGATTTCAATAGCCATGCTGCATCTGTGTGTCAGCATTTTATGGCAGTCCTCCTCCCCCTCCCTCAGCTCTTCATCCTCAGTCTTCCCAGTGTTCTGTGGGCCTAGCTTGTGTGTGCTATAGATGTCCCAGTTAAAGGAGTCAAGAGCTCAGCAGTCACTTCTCAGCATTTGATGAGATACGAGTCTTGCACCAACAGTCACTCTCTGTACAAAGCTTTTCTGTTCTAGACCGGGAGCAGCACAAGTCTATGGATATAAACACAAATCTTTAAATTGGACAACATGGCCATTTAGGGAAACAACAGCTTTATGTTCTTATTGGGTCCATGATCCCACCAGCCTCAGGTTTTTGAGCAGGTTGATGGTACCACATGTATATCTCCTGTCAGGCAGTATGCTTCTAATCACAGAGTGATGCCACTATTGTATCAGTGGGCACATAGTGCCTGACCAGTCAGTGTTACACAGCAAGCATGACTCACAGCAGAATGAGACCACTGATACATGTTCTCCCCCAAGAGCCTGCATAGAGCCTTCTAGCAACACAAACGCCAGCCAGCAGGGAGAACATTCTCAACTCAATTCTAGCTCTATTTCTTTGTGCCCTGTAACCAAAACAAGGCATAGTCAGCAATAGAGTCATACCTTCAATTTTTGGTGGGTACCAAGACCTGTATATGATTTGATCATTTTCAGAAAGCCCGTTTATCATAACACAAATGGTAGGGGAGGGCCAGTGAGATTGTTTGGTGGGTAAAAGTACCTGCCACCATGCCTGAAAACCTGAGTTCTGCCCCCAGAACACACATGAGAGAATAAACTCCTTCCGCTTGTCCTCTGGTTTCCATACCCGTGCCATGGCATGTATGCATCCATACATGTATGTATACACATGCACGGCCACACAAAATAAGTTTTTAAATGTAGGTGAGGTTGTATAAATGCTCTAAATTTCCAACAAGAAAACAAAGCAGAGCAGACAGCTTGGGAGTTCTTGGCTTATGGGATAGGCCTGCATCGGTCACCTAGAACTCTAATGCAGTATCCAGTCACTAGCCCTGTGTTGCTGAGCACTGGCACTGTGGCTAGACTGTGAATAAGATGTGCTATGATGTAATACACACAATGGATTTAAAAGTCATAGTATGATAAAATGTATAACGTCTAGGTGGCTGTCAATTCTGCTGAAACAATCATCTGTTGTTATATTACTACAACAATGCATTTACTCCATTTACCCTATTATTACAACTCGTTTTACTGTCTTAGATTCATTTATTTATTTATGTGTATGAGTGCTTGCATTTGTGTATGTGCACCATGTGGATGCCTGGTGCCTGTGGAGGTCAGAAGAGGGCATCAGATCCCTCGGAACTGGAGTTAGAGATGGTTGTGAGACACCATGTGGTCCTCTGCAAGAACAAGTGCCCTTAACTGCTGAGCCATCTATCTCTCCAGTCTCACATATGTGTGTGTGTGTGTATATATATATATATATATATACACACACACACACATANTGTGTGTGTGTATATATATATATACACACACACACACATATGTATGTGTTTCTGGGTTACTTCTTTCTGCTAATTGGAAGCTCCATAGATGCTTGAGTCTTTGACAGGAAGGAAGTATCCACGTCTCTGAAGATGCAATACCCTCTTGCCTTTTATCATAGCAGTAAGCTGTCTGGACCAGGGTCAAAGGGTCATGCCAAGGGGCTGAGATAGAGTTGAGGCATCAGAGATCATCTGGGTTGCCTGAATTGTAGGAGGTTTACTCTGTCTCCCTTCCCGTTTTCCTGTTGTGGTTGAATCTGGTTCTCTGGGTTGCCCTCAAACAGCACAGCCCATAGGTTCTATGTTGGAGAGAAACTTCAGAAACTTGATCCAAGCTGTGGTCTGCAAATAACTCTCAGCTGTATCCTTTCTCGACCAGGGGAACTAGAGAAAACAGTGCATGAAGGAAATACTATCAGTTCAAGAGGGAGAAAACACAAGAACTAGCTTTAGGTACCTAGCATTCAGGATCTGAACTCAGCATCACTTGCTCTGAGACATCCTGCAGAGACCAGCATCATCAGGATGCATGGAACACCCGGAGAACCCTGTTCCACACTCAAACAATGAGCCTCCTTCACTCTGTCACTTGCAGCTCTCTGGTACCTTCCTGCATTTCTAAATTTTAAACCTTGCACGGGGAGACAGGGCACACGCCACCTGTGTGGAAAGCCAGGGTGGTGGGAGCTTTGTGTGTAGTTTTTGCTTTGCTTCTCTTCATGAAACTACACTTCCTTACCAAAAGCAATCAATCACTTCCACACATGGATCTCACAGAAACCCTAAAGGCAGCCCATATCCCTTAGGTGTGCAATGTGTATGCTACATGAAAGGCACACAGATATACTCTAATGCAACCATGTGGCTCAGGGAGCCCAGCAAGGCTTTGTGGGTATTGGGTGGCTCCTTGACTGTCAGGAGATCTGTGATCTGACAATACAACCTGTGTCCAGGTACTCTGAGTGAAATGGTACGTCAGGGAATCCTTTCCCTCCTCTTAGGAGCTCACAGCTCGTTTCATATCGTTTAAGACTCTGAAGACACTTTCGTGAACCATTGGCAGCCTTTTTAAAGTAGTGTTCAATAAACACACAGAAATAGAAGCGTCTGCCTAGGATAGTTATGTCATATTGCTGTGACCTGCCGTCTGCGGCCTTCGCTAGCGCTGAGGTGGAGATGCTCGGAGTTACACTCTCAAGTCATCACTTCCTCCCGGCTCTATTGTGGCAGCCTCAAGGCCTCTTGTCACCTGCCCCAGCACAGTCAGCTGCCTGTGGGCCCCAACCCCTTGCTTGCCCTAAGTGCAGGTCTCAATACAAATTAGCAGACGCTGTATGGGCAAAATGAATGGCCAAACCTCTTCCCTCTCCAGGGCTCCCCACCTCCCCCTCTCTTTTTTCCTCAAGCCCTCTTCACAGGCGACAGCTGCCTCATTGAAGAGCAGCCTTTATGTTAGATTTCACCTGGACGGGCAATGCTCACCGAGCGCATGGCTATGCCATCTGGCTGAGGCAAAGAGGATGGAGGTGAACCTGGCAGGCAAGTGTGCAAGTCAGCGAGGTATGGTTTCCTCCTTTCCCACCCTGAGCCAGAGCAGAACAGTCGGCTCTGTGAGGACAAAGGTCCGGGTGGGTGTCAAACCTTTTCTCTAAGAAAGTCCCTTTGTAGGCCTTGAGGTAACTGTCTGAGACAAAGAAAGGGGCCTTATTCCAAAGAAGGCCAGGGAGGGGTAGCCAGGCAGGTAACAGGCCTCTTGGGGACTTTAGGAAGAAGGCTGGGAGTGTCAGCTAGACACTGCCAGCCGTGGAACCCAGGGACCCTGCTTCCTGCTCATGCCAGGGCATGCCCATCATTGCTCACTATCAGGCAAGTTTTGTTAGTTTCGTGCCTCATCTTTTCTTCTTCTTTTTCATCTTTTTTTTTAACTCTGAAGAGTGGGGACAACTTTGCCACCCATGCCCACTGTGCACAGCTCCAAATCACAAGGGCCACTAATTTGGGCACGTCTCAGGTTCTAACCTCTGCCTGGCAAGAAGCCAATTTTAAATGCCAAAATTCCAAGGCCCAACTCCTATGAAAAATACCGTTTTAAAGTTCTTCTCCCCGATATTCATTAAAATTAATAAAGGGAGGCTTTGGAAAAGGCATCTTTTCTTCTGCTACCACTGAACCTGGCTGTCTGGCTCTGGGCACCCTGCACAGGAAGCATGTGTGTGCTGTCCATCCTCCCCACCACCACCTCCGCCAGCCAATGAAAACCCCACTATCTTGGTTTCAGGCCAACTTAATTCTCCAGGCTTCTCTGGCATTTGGATGGTTTCTCATCTAACAAGAATCTGGGAAAGACAACAAGACTGTGGTGGTATGAGTTCCTCTGTGTGTGTGTGTGTGTGTGTTAGCATATATGTGCATGTCTATGGTGGAGGGTGTACATTCATATAACTATATGTGTGTGATAGCCTACAATTGTGTAAGTGCATATATTGTATACATATAGGTAGTAGAGTGTATATAACATGTGTTTTATATGCTAGAGTATGTGTGACTGTATGGATGTGTATATGGAACATATGTGTGCACATTTGTATTGTGTGTATAGGTCTATGATAGGCCATGGACATGTGTTTATGTGTGTGTATGTGTACTATGTGAAGTAACAAGTATGTGCACAGATGTATGAACATATGTATATGTAGTAGAGTATATGGTTATATGAGACATGTTGGCATTGTGCATGTAATATGTGTGGTAAAGTGTGTAGAGTGTAGCAAATCGTCTGTGTGTGTGTGTACATATGTAGTAAAGTTAGAGTCTGAATGTTTTCATTATGTGTATGTATGCTGTGGGTGGCAAAATGTGTGTGTGAGTGTGTATGCATGCATGCGCATAGTTTTCCTGCGGGGTGGGGCAGTGTCTCAAGCCAGCTCAGCTTAGACACAGGCATCCTGATCTGACTGGGGCTGCTTCATCTCAAGCCAAGTCCTTCAGTGGCAGAAGCCAAAGGGCTGAGCGCTGGTGAAAAGCCCCGACGTGCTACTGCCTCCCCTCCGACTGCCATGGGGACATTAAACCTTCAACAATCTGGGACTCTGATGGCTGATTCTTGGTTCTCTGCCTGGAAAAACAGTAGGCAAATAGTAAAAACCTTAAATTCTAACATATGTAAGTTATACATCTTATTTTCATTTTCAGCCCATGTTCTCCTCAGTAAGACATCAGGAAAAAATTACCGTCTGCCTTCTAATATCTCAGTGGAGCATTTATCTCCCAGCCATGATAAGTGATCTGCAATATTTTTTTCCTTTCAGATTAAGAAACAAATTCATTTAATTTTCTTTATTGAATGTGCTCAGGCCTCCCCACTCTGCCTGACTCTCAGGAACCCTGGACTGCTCCCCCTCCTTCTGGGTTGGTGACTGCACTCCTGACTGTGGGGATGGGTGGCTCCCCAGCACTCCTTAAGGGCTCTCACTCTGTTCTGCCCACTGCAGAAGATGGAGCAGAGTGACTGGAGACAGAAGCCAGGCCAGGGGATGAGGGAGAGGTTAGCCTGCCCAGCTGGCAGACTGTAATCTAGACCTTGTCTGATCTCCTCAGTTTGAAGGCTGGCTTTGGTGCTCTCAAGAGAACTGGTCACCTCCCAGGCTGCCAGGATGATGCTTGCTGCCTGGCATTATCGTACCACAACAGCCCCCACTGCACTTTCTAGGAGTCTGCTACGGTTCTGCTTCTTGGAAGGACTGAGCGACAGCTGGGCACGTCAGGATGGTATCTCTCCTGGCATGCTGAGAGCACCATGATGTTATGCTGAAGATCACTGGAGATCCCTTAGAGTGTTCTGCGTGTACTCAGCTGCGTCAGCTGACCACAGGGGGTCTGTCAGCCTAGCTCTCCAGTCCATTGCTCAGTGCCATATGCTGCAAATATCAGATGCTAACTGGGCTGTGTTGTTTCAGTCCAAGATGGGTGATGTGTTTTCTCCTTTATGCATATCCACGTTGCTTCTCCTGGGAACTGACTGCTCAGGCCTGTAAAGCACTACAAGAGTCATTACAGATCAGGAAGGCAGTCGTGGGTTCTATTCCTCTTCCTTGCATCGCCAAACTCTTCTACATGTGGGCATTAATTGAGAAGGTTAACACTGGGACCTGAGTCCCGCATCCACCTTTACTATCTGTGCAATTCTGCCAGTCACCACACCTTTCCGTTTTGGTAACCATAGAGGGGATGTAGTAACCCTTGCTCCGCAGATCTGGAAGGATTATTGGGAAATTCAGATAAAGCAAACAGAATATAAGAAATGCATTAAAATGGTATATGTACAATAGCAAGTGATGGCACTATCTCAAGAAATGGCAATGACAAGACACAGGACACACTGACCATCTTATACTGTGGTCGGTCCTGTAACTGAGGAAGACATAAAGTGCCATGCAACTGTGGAGAAGACCTGTCCTTCTCTTAAAAGGACTAGTGAATGTGGGAAGTGTTGGTCACTGGTGATCTGGTTGAAACTGGACAGGGCAGACAGATTGGGAGGTCTGCAGGCCCCTGAAATGCGTTCAGCCAGGAGGCCCAGTGCTTATGACAGAATCAGGCTGGGTTCTGCATGGAGGACAGCAATATGATTTCATTATCATTATCATCATTATCCCGCGGGTGTCTAAGTGACTAGCAAACCCTGCTGAAGCTAGAGTGAGACATCTCCACGGTGGCGGTTCTTGATCTTTGTCTCCTCTCACCCCAGGGAGTCTCCAGTGGATTGTAGTATCAGCAAATGCAACAAGCTGGTGGGCGGAGCCGAAACCAACCCCATGAACTATAATAGCTACATGGATGAGAAGAACGGCCCCCCTCCTCCCAACATGACCACCAACGAACGGAGAGTCATTGTGCCTGCAGGTACCTTGGGAACCATCTGCCTAGCTAGTGCCCATGTTGCCATTTTTCGGGGACTGCAGGGAGGGGTAGGTCTGTCCCTTGGAACATGGGAACCCTGCCCTGCTTCCTAGTCTTTAGGGAAATACAAACAAGGGAAACTGGTACATCCCTCCTGACTCTCTAGCTACCAAACAAGGCGTAATCTCAAATGTCACCAGAACCCTGGCACGCAGACCCCAGAAGCCCCACTCTCAGACATAGCACAAGGCAGATTTCCCATGAGTGGCCTATTACCCCAGCATGAAACCTACCCAGAGAGCAGAGCGAGGCGGCCTCACACCCACCATTCCTTCCTGTAAGGAGTGCAGCTCTCCGCCGTCCACCCTTCCCTCAGGCGTATACTCCCTGGCCTCTGCTGGGTTCCACCTTCCCAAAATTACAGCCAGCCCTTTCAGTTTTAAAATAGAAATAACTATATTTAACAAACGTAACGCCTCCACGTGTGTGCCACAAGTTCTATCATTATGTAGAAATAGCCTCGTTTTTTTTCCCTAGGTCTTGGTGCTGTTGGTTATGGGAGAGAGGGGGCTATTGTTAAATCCTCCCGCCTATTGGATGGATGTTACCTGGGCCGACTCCAGTGTACTCTGCTGCCTGGACATGGAGGGAATTTGAAAATTGCCACTTTAGAGTGGGTGCCAGGTGCAAGGGGCAAAATGTCCGGAGCTTGAGCGAAGTGAATTACAGGGCGGGGGCTAAAGCTAATCTTACCGAAATAACTTCCCCGGAGAGGCTGGCTTCCTCCATTTGTAAATGTGTAGACGCAGTGTCTTAGAGCGCTTAGTTGTCTCCAAGGGAGTTTGGAGGATTTGCCTGTCAGATTGAAGGATGATTTTGTGACGGGCACATCTTTCCTCTGTCCTGAGTGTTTACTCCCATGGAAGCTGTGACTGCTTTCCTAGAGTGACAGCCACATTTCTGAGTTCTGGGTTAAATTCCCCACAGCAGAGGGTGTAGAAGATACCGGAATGGAGGCAGAGGAGGAAGGGGTGTTGTTCTGCAGTTCATAGAATTAAAAGCTGCCCGGGCTGCATCTTCTTCAAGCTTGGGAGCTGATTGCAAGGACAGTTCCACCTGCTTTATTTATCTGCTTGCTTGTTTTGGTTGTTTGAGGCGGGCGTTCACTGCCAGCACAGGCTGTCCTAGAACTCCTTGTGTAAGCCAGGCAGGACCTTACAGCCTCCTCCCACCCCCGCCTCCTGAGTTCTGGGGCTAGCTGTAGATGTGTGCCATCTACGCCTCGCCAGGAGAGCTTCATGTAGCAGGGTTTGACAGGTGCCAGGTATAACGTAGATGGCTTCCTCTACTACACCGTCACATCGTTTGATGTGTCACCACCCTTGGTAGACAGGCTGGTGATGGTGAGCCCAGGGGGTCTCCTCCCTGCTTTCAGACAGGAAAATCATACCGAAGCAAGCACGGTGTGAACTCTCTCCATACCACAAGGACAGGTGAGGCATTTGCTATCAAAATCTTTTGCTCCAACCTCAGCACAGGAAGGAAATCTTGAGGGGAAGAACCATTGGGGGCTTGGAGATTGCTTCAGAAGCAGTCTATTGTCACCATCTTGTTTGGGTTGTCATGAGGAAGTGAATATGGGAAGAAGGAAGAGGGGGCAGGCTGCTTGGTTAATGCTCTACTCTTTCAGAGGTGTCTAAAAGCTTTCCAGGGGATTGGCAAAAGTTGGTCTTCAGTGGACTGTCTTAACGAAAGCAGTAAAAGAAGAAATAACTTGAATTCTTATCAAGCTGTTTCAAAACATTTGGCACAATGAATTCACAAGCCCAGATCTGCTGGGTTGTCCCCCGCTGGCTAGATCTGTAAGCATTACCCTTACACAGTTTGGCTTCCTCCAGGTCAGCATCCTGGACACAAGGGAAAGTCTCCTTTGGGCAAGTCCACAAATCAAGGCAATAAAACATTAGTGGAACAACCGATTGAATTTATGATGGGATTTTAGGACAAGTATAAATGAGGAGTCTAGTTAATCACCATTTCCACATCGAGATTGGAAGGAACAAGGGCCAAATCAACCAGGAAATACATTTGGAAGAGTTTAGCATGATCCAGAATGGAAAATTTATAATTCATAGTGCTGGAGAGGGAGAGAATTAACATTGTGATCGAGCCCAATGCAAAGAGAGGAAACAATAAAATAAATAAAATGTAAGGCATAAAATTGAATGTGCAGCCTTGGATTGTACAAGTCAGGAACTGGGAGACACTACAGATGAAATAATATAGTTCAACTCCCTCTGGGATACCCTTCTTTAGAATTCTGAGCTTTCCACCTACCCACAGCCCTTGCTTGGTTTGAAAAGTAAAAGTATAAGAACAAAGCCAGAAGTTTATCTGAAGGGCACAAATATACACATGCTCAAGGGGGCTGGAGGCAGAGGAATTCTTGGTTCTGCACAGGGCTTTACGGTCCCAAATGAATTCAAGCAGGATCCTGACATAATGAGACTAAGGGGTCACAAGGGATTTGCTTCTTCAAATATGTGATGTCCTTTAAAGGCTTCTATAGGAACCCCAGCAGTAGTTCCTTAGGCAAAACTTTCATGACTCCCTATTCATCTATGAAATGGGTAAAACAAAACCATTTTGTAGATTCCCTTGATAGAAAAGCTGGGACGGATAAAAAGCTGGCCTGTGGCAGGATCTCATAGTTGTGTCATCACTAGGTAGGTACATCCTGGATTCTTGGTATAATATGCAGGAGCTGTGACATATGACCCCCAAGCTTTGTTCTGGACTCCCTCTCAACCTCTTAAGGATTTCTCTTATAAGCCGTAGTGATTCTGGCTCCTGGCTTCCTCCCCACTGCCACTGCTGACTATTTAGACCCTACTTCTCTTGTGCCCAGAGCTTTTTCCGGCTCTAGAATGAGAGGAGTGTGAGTTGTTTAGAAAGGAGCACAAGTCTTCCTGCTAACTAAGCATGCTAAATGAAGCAGGCCACGCAGAAAAGCAGAAACTGGGAGTGACCAGCTGCCCTGCAACAAAATACCATCTCTTCTCCAGGAACCCTCCTCCCCTGACTCTCCAAATTCACCCTAGACCCTTCTACCCAAGGCTCCATGAACTACTAACACAACCTCACTTATTACTTATTGCTTAAATGCCTACATTTCATAGTGATGGGTGTGTGTGTGTGTGTGTGTGTGTGTGTGTGTGTGTGCATGTGTGTGTGTTTGGGGGAGGACCACTCAGTAGCACAGGGTGCCTCAAATGCATAATCCTCCTGCCTCAGTTTCTCAAGTGTTGGGGTTACTGGTATGTACCACCTTGTCTGTGGAAGCCTGTCACTTGTAACATCTCCCACCTGAGACAGTTGCTACTTCAGGAAAAGATGAGAGAGAAAGGGAAGGAAGGGAAAAAGGCAAGTGAGAGGCCTTGGTCCTGTATTATTTTCTCTCATTCACAGTTAAAGAGGTTTCTTTCTATAGCACCATTTGGCATCTATGAGTATTTACATATCCTGAAAATGTTTAGGGATGGTCTGCTAGAAATCTTAACACAGCTATGCCCTGAAAGAAGGAAGCCCAGCCTAGGTTTATGTCAAACAATAGCATCATTGGGTTTCCCAGCTACCCAGATGAAACTGCAGGGAAAGTATGAGCTTACATATTTCTCCTCTATAGGCATCTGAGAGATCAGTGCACTTCCTTGCACTCATTAATATTCTTAAGACACAGATGGCTCCCCTTTCCAGAGGCATTGGTCACTGGGCCTGAGGGATTGTTTATTTTCATTTTGATGCCATGATTTCTTAGGTCAAGGTCTCAGTTGCCCTCTAAAAATTTTAAATAGCATCTTGTCAGGATATATGTTGAGGCAACTAAGAACCTTTCCCAGTGCTAAGTGATTCAGGCATTGCCAGATGGGGTGGAGCCAGATGGGGTGTTCTGAGGGGGATCATCTGGAAGGGAGGTGAGGGGTGAGAGAGAAAAGGGAGAGGTCTAAGAGAGAAAGACAAGGGGAGAAAAAAAGACAGTGAACAGGGGGAGAGAAAAGGGAAACCAGATGAGGAAATGGGAGATGGAAGGAGAGAGGGGATCTAGTAGAGAGAAGATAAAAGAGAAGAAGAGAGAGGAAGAGGAAAGAGGGGGGACAAGAAGAGAGAGGACATAGGAGAGAGGCAAACAGGAAGAGGTGGAGAAGGGAAGGGAAGGAGTCGCCTCGGCTGCTGGAGGCAGCATTCACGCTAATATTTTTCATCCCTCCTCTGCAGACCCTACACTGTGGACACAGGAGCACGTCCGGCAGTGGCTGGAGTGGGCCATAAAGGAATACGGCTTGATGGAGATCGACACCTCCTTCTTCCAAAACATGGATGGCAAGGAACTGTGTAAAATGAACAAGGAGGACTTCCTCCGAGCCACCTCCCTCTACAACACCGAAGTGCTGTTGTCACATCTCAATTACCTCAGGGAAAGTAAGTGGACCACGCAATCTCCAACTTGCGGGAGGTCCCGCGGGGTCCCCAGGAGCCAGCCCATGGGAGGAGGTGCACACTTTTACACCAGTCACAAAGGACATATGCCAAGAAGCAGCATCCTCACTATAGGAACCTCGCCAAGGTCACATGGGTTCCTACAAATCCCACAGGGAAAGGCCCAGTCCAGGAGTGTCAAGGGAAACAAATCAAAAATAGAAAAAACAAACAAACAAATAAAAACAGGGAGTTTGAACCTGGGGAGGATGACACCAGAGACTAGTCTCTGGGAAGGTATCTTTTCCAGAACCTTGCACTACCCAAAATTGCAGAGATAGAGTTTCTGGTTGGAGGTTTTCTAAGGAAACAGAGTTCTTACTGGAAATTCTGAACATAGATATGGAATCTAAGATCGTGGGAGCTCCTATCCTATCAGTCATTGTGATTCCCCTCCCTACCCTACAGAGCAGCCTCCCCCACTATCACAAAACAAGGAGAGTAGCTGGTGGCATGGGTTGGTTAGGAGACACCAGA
This sequence comes from Bramus lutescens, assembly GCA_001685075.1. NCBI lineage: Eukaryota > Metazoa > Chordata > Mammalia > Rodentia > Cricetidae > Bramus > Bramus lutescens. Next base: position 70,942 of record LOEQ01002576.1, read on the forward strand.
AACTTTCCCAGAACAACCTTCACAGTAGAGAGAATGTTGGAAGAGGGAAAGCTTAGTAAAGAAAGAGTGATCCAATAGAAGGCTCCCTAGTGCCAAGTACCCACCAGTTCCATGGGGATTTCAATAGACATTTAAATTTACTAGGAACCTCAGCCTTAACTCTCCATCAGAAATCCATGCCAGGCGCTATCTCCGTGCTATCTCCAAGTGTTGAAGGTCTCTGCTCAGTGGTCTGCAAAGATAAGCTGAAGCCACAGGAAGGCAGATGTGGGGTCATTCTTTGTGAGGGTGGTCAAAGAGAGGGTGGGCAGACCAAGATGCACTGTCCTCTGTGAACAGTCTAGTTTGCCAGGAGTATTGCAAGAGTTAAGCTTTGGGGAGGTTTGATGACTTTAAGATCTCTTTGAATGCTGAGACCCCGCACAACACTGCAGGGCTGCTTTTCATGGGCTCTGGGTTGGTCTTCCCTGTACTGGATCTCCATTGCATGTTTAGTTGCTATCATTGCAATCCATGGTCTTCCCTGTACTGGATCTCCATTGGCCTTCCCTGTACTGGATCTCCATTGCATGTTTAGTTGCTATCATTGCAATCCATG
>LOEQ01002576.1:88346-98382 GCA_001685075.1 Bramus lutescens
TGTCCATCAACAAGACCTGCCAGGATGCTGCCTCACCTAGGCTCCTCTGTCCATCAACAAGACCTGCCAGGATGCTACCTCACTTAGATTCCTCTCTGTACATCAACAAGAACTGCCAGGATGCTGCCTCACCTAGGCTCCTCTGTCCATCAACAAGACCTTCCAGGATGCTGCCTCACCTAGGCTCCTCTGTCCATCAACAAGACCTGCCAGGATGCTACCTCACTTAGATTCCACTCTGTACATCAACAAGAACTGCCAGGATGCTGCCTCACCTAGTCTCCTCTGTCCATCAACAAGGCCTTCCAGGATGATGCTACCTCGCCTAGGCTCCTTTGTACATTTGAGCTTGCCTGTATTAGGGAACACAGGAAATAAGTTGCAGCTGAGTCCTTAGAATTGGAGGCTTCCATTGTTTCTGCAGTTCTACCCCCAATCCACCTTCACCTTAAGAGCCTACACTTTATTCCTACATTTAATGATGACTTTAGCCTCTTGGTTTACACTATAGGGTTTTCTTCTTGTCCCTGGGCCAGGAGACACCAACCTCTCAAATAATTCCGAGCACCTGGGGAGTTCTCATTTGGATCTAGCTGCCTTCCTTGCACCTGTCTTTGCTATATCCTATCAGAGCTGCTCTTAGATGCTTCCTGGAGAAATAAAGGAGGCTTCAGATGCCCATGTTTCTGGCAATGCTAAGGGAATGCATGTACCTTGGTGCATTTTTTATTAAAAAAAATAACATGATTCCTGTAAGCACTTGAGACGAGGGGGGGGGGCAAAAGTACAAAGCTAAGGGGAAGTATCTGTGGGTAATGACATCCTGGGTAGCTTTCCAACATGACTCAGTTTCCTCCTGTTCCTCCCATACTGGTAGGCTGGGGCCTCCTGACTGTGGTGCTCTGTGGCTGAAGTTCCAACCCTGACACAAATTTCTCAGTGGCAATTCACACTTGTAAAGTAGGCTTGGCCTTCTGAATTCATCTCTAGCCTGGCTGTTGCTATATTTGTCCTGCCATCTCTAGCAAGTTTCTCTTTGATTTAGAGTTCTGTCTCACTCTGCACAATGAAGTTAAAAGTCAGAACAAACTTGATCTTAGATAATTAACACCTTCACCATGTGGTCTGGTTTGTAATGAAAACTAAAAGCAGCCAAGTTAACTGAAGAAGGGACTCAAGTTAACTGGCAAGAAAAGGAAGATTGTCTACAAGTGGTGGCTAGTGGCTACCTCAGCACAGATGAGCCCAGAGGTACTTGTCTTTCCCAATATACTGGTTTAGATATCCCAGGCTTGTTTAGGGGCAGTGGCCTCTGGAAAGTGCAGCTAACCTTTCACATCCAGGGCTCCCACGTTGGCGGCTTCAACCAACCATTGATGGATAGGAGTGCATCCCATTGAACAATAAAGTTTCTTGTCATTTTCTAAACAGCACAAGATGACAATGATTTACAAAGTGTTAGATATTATAAGTGATTTTTAGAGACTCCTGCAGTGGTGCAATGAGGTTTTGTGCTTTATTTATACAGTGATGTGTGTGTGCACTGAAGTGATACCCAAGTTGTGAGGCAGTGTAATGAAATGACTGGTAATCTATAGGAGGATGAACGTGGGTTCGACCGTAGTATTGAATCATTTTATAAAGAACTTTCAGGTTGGAGAGATGGCTCAGTCATTAAAGGGTAGGCTAACAACCAAAATAAAGAATGAGCATCTGTGGGTCTTGGTGCATGATAAAGACTCTTAGACAAGTCACCCTCAGATACAAAGTAAAGACTATGCTTACAAAACCATTAATTTCCCCCATGTTTCTTTCTATCTAATATCTGTCTATCACCTATCTATCTATCTCTTTATCTATTTGTCTAATATATATATATATATATATACACACACACACACACACACACAGACAGAAATGTATAGCTCTGCCTTTTTCTCTATATGGAGAGGATAAAGAGAGAAACACAGAGAAGTCCCTCTTGAGACAGTTAAAAAGAGTGCATCTTCTAGGTAACACACTGTGCTCTAAGTAGCACCACTTGTTATTTTTATATGAAGATCTTTCCCGAACACATTTATAGATGCAAAAACTTCCTCTCTTCAGAGAAGCCTCAATGGAAGATCACATAGTGCTCATTTCTCCTGAAGGTGCCCCAAGGAAAAGAAGATAAAATCTTTGACGAAGAGACTCTGGGGCTGGAAAAGGAGTTTGAGGGACTTGTCCTCTCTCTCTCTCAGGGATCAGTAAGTCCCACAAACGAAGATTGACAGCCTTTCCTATTCCTTTAGTGCTGTTTGAATTCCTGTCAGGCATAAGCTAAATAGAGAATAATAACATTTAGCAGGATAATTACTTACCTGTCAAAATCCAACAAAACTTCAAAGCTCGAATCAATCCTACCTGGCTCAGAGTGTGTTTGCCTTACTTCTACAAATGGAGTCTCTTCCCTGAGCCCCACATCCACACGCTATTTCTGGACCTAATTACAGATTACCTTGTCATTTCTAATTGTGAGTTTTGTCCAGTATTCTTTCTTCCCAGCCTGTAGATTTTCAGTAAATAACATTGACAACTGATAGATTCACTGGAAAAGAAAATCTAGTCTTTTTCAATTGAGTTAAATATTTACTCAGTCTTACTCCACAAAAGAAAGAACCAGAAGAAATTAGCTTAGTTAGCACATGAAAAATTAATTCCTTATCCCCTATGAATAAAACCTGGGAAAGAGGGATTTGGGGAAATGGCTCACTGGGCAAAATACTGCACAGACATGAAGACTTAAGTTCAGGCCCCACGTACTCACATTTACGAACAAACAAAAACAGGCAAGGCGGCATGCACCTGCAATTCCAGCCTGGGAATAGAGACAGCTGGAACCTGTGGGCTCACTAGTCAGCCAGTCACCAGGCAGACAGTGAACTTCAGGTTCAGTGAAGGACCATGTCCCAAAATACTAATACTAATGCTACTAATAGTGTGGAGAACCATAGAGGCAGATACTCAAGCCCACCTCTGTCCTCCACATGCCTATGCCAAGGCGGGTGCACTAGCACACACACACACACACACACACACACATGCCCACGCACACGCACGCACACACACACACACATGGGCGCAGAAAAGATTAACTAGAATTCTGAAGCACACCTTGGAGGATGTGAAACCTTTTTGTACACGTGAACTCATCCATTCTCCAACAATCATTGTGCGGATTAAATATACTGTTAGCTCTTACAGAGTCTGAAATTTGCAAATAAACAGTGGTTTCCCTCAAGAATATCCCTTTCATGAACTGAAGTCAGAGAGGTGAAGTCACTAGCCTGGGTTCACACAGCACAGAGCTGATGAGATGGAAAGCGGAAGACAGAGTTGGAGCCTCCAAATCCTGAGTTCTTTCCTTGGTAGTAAGTAGTTCTGCTGTCTGCGGTAAATGTGATTGTTTCTCCCAAAATATCTTTAAAGCATTAAATGACACCCCAACACCCCAACAGGCCAGTGTTTGGTAAGATTCAGCTGTCATTCTTCCAAAGAGACAAAAAAAAAGCTGCTCTTGGTATAATTTTGAAAAATTTGCGAGCCTCAAAAGTGTTAGTTTGCTTGCACAGTCATTCAACAGGACTGCCCAATAGCCTAGATCACTTTAAAGAAAGTCGGTTTTGATACTCTGAGTCATATTTTCAATTTCTATTAAAATTCTTACGTGGCCACATATGCTGTCTCCCAGCTTTGGACCTTGGGTCCTATGCTCATTTGCATGTCTGGCTTAGATCATGTCTGGGGTCCCTTGAAGTCTGAAACAGGGCCTCCCATTCTGTGGTAGAGCAGGACCACAGTCTACTACCAAAACTGGGATCATTTTCTCAGACACACAGAGGTAAGATTCCATGTTCGACATGGCCTGCTCACCTACCAGGTCAGAGCAAAGCAATGTAGTTTCCTTTAGCTTGACTTGACCTGTCTTCTTTCCCCATGACGACTCCAAAGATCTGTCCTTCCCTGGAAACCACGTTAGCTCTTTATCTCTCTGTCAAAAGGCCAGCCTCGGGAAATACTGCTTAGCCATCGAAAGTCACAGATTAGGGAATGGGCCCGATGCTGAGTAAGCAGAAACCAGCCGACTGTTTTTAACTACTGGGCCTACTCACCCTTTTCTGTCCCTCATCCATCCAAACAGTGAAAAGACCCTGTGGAGTTTTAAATGTCACTGTCCTCCAACATCAAGCGGCTCCTACTAGACGTGAACTAACAAAAAGGAACTGACTGTCCTGGAAGTCTTTGCTCTCCACAGAGGACAGTCTAAGTGCTTGTCAGAGGGAACTATGGCACTACAGAAAGCTCACGTTAGACAGTCCAAATCTCTGCTCAAATTATATGTTTTCAGCGAGGCCCTCGTACCCGGCGCTGCCCGCCCTCCCCCGGCCCTGCTTTGCTCCATCACATCCAGCACCTTCTAATCTACTGCAGAGTTTACTATTGTTTTGAATTAAGCTCCGCAGAGCAAGGGTGTTTGCTTAGTCAATGTTGTATTCTAGACACATAAATGCATCTGGCAGTAGAGCAGGCAATCAATAAAACTTTGTTAAGTGAATGGATGTGTCAGTTAAATCCAGTGAGCTAGTACAGGGGTGGAACAGGAGGGGACAAAAGTGACAAAGATCCAGTCCCTCTGCTGTAGAGAAGATCACCTAGCTAATGAGGTGTCTTACTTAAGAAAGACACTGGACTAGCCAGCAAGGTATCATGCTTAAGAATGACACTGGACGGTTGAGCACACAAGAACAGTAAACACAGAACAAGTGATCAGTGAGTCTTGACTTGGAGGACTTGGAAGAAAGGCATGCAAAAGCCGAATGAGGAGGATTCGATGCCTGTGGCAAAGGAGGGCATCTTGTGGGCAGAGTGGCCTCTCCACAGGGCCAGGGGGCCAAACATAAACAACATTTCATTACCTAAGTGAACTGTTATGTTTTCCTTTTTCCTATTTGGAATCCTCTTAATCCTGAGGTCCATCTGACCAAAGAAGTTTGCAATTTAGTTGTGTCTACATGACCCAGTGTGGACGGGAATTTTGGCAAACACCCAATTCATCTAGTCAGTCTGAATTCCTATTTCATATGCGTCCCCAAGCTCCACTTTGAGGCCTTATCAAAATAAATAGTCCATTCCGACATCTGTGCCATTTAGACAGAAAGCCCACAGGGCAGAGGGAAAGAAGGACCCAGGCTCTGAAGACTGCCTTGAGGGATGGTGGCGAGGCTGTGCCCAGAACTGGTGCCCTTACTTTGTCAAACTTTTTGTGTTTCAAAACCAACATTTCTTTCCAGAATTTTCCTCACGTGTCTTCTTTTCCCTCTGCACATAGAATATCTTAAACACTACCTCCATTGTGCTCTATGAAGTGGGGCTGGTCCTGAGGCTGAGGGACTGTTTGAATTCCAGGACAAGATCTTTGAGTAAAGGAAATGTGAGCCAGGATGTTTTCTCTTGCATCTATGAGTTCCAAGCTAGTGCAAAGGCTGCCCTTTTTAACTCCCTCTTCCTGCAGTCTTGGGAGATGCCAAGATCTTCTGTAGCTCTGTGGAACAAAAATGCCACAGGAGGGAAGGCTGAGTGAGCCTTAGAGAATGGATTAAATGAGGAGAGGACTCACCTTGAGTCTTAGGACCAATTAAACAGGAATCTGGACAGCCCACAGTCATGGAAGAAACAAAGCTGATCATGCCTAGCCTCTGCCCATCTCTGTGTTCCGAGATCATGTTTCTCAAACCAGGGTTCTGGCAGATCCATCTCTTCCTCTGGAAGAAAATCACCTCTTGAATCACAGTCCAAGGGCACCAGGGTAGAGCTGGCTCTTTAGGACTCTTGGGCTTCTCTTCCTTCTCAAGGCCTTCCTGAATGAGCTTTGTGACCTCCTTTGGCTGTAGCGATAAATGCAAGATGGAACAAAGGACATGTGTATCATGTACATTTTTAAATTCCCGTTTATGGAAAACACAGTCGATATTCACTGCGAGTTTATAGGGCATTTGTTATCTTGCTTCCCCGACCACCACCGCCAGACAGGGTTTCTCTGTAAATCCCTGGCTGTGCTGGAACTTGTTCTGTGAACCAGAGATTCCCTTGCCTCCACCTCCTGAGTACTATGAATAAAAGTGTGCACTACCAACACCAGGCTTGTTATGCTGCTTTTTAGAGAAGCAGACATTGAAGATGACAAAGACAAACTACCATGACCAAAGGACTCAGATGAATAAGAACAGAGCTGAGATTAGACTCCAGCTGACCCCAGAAATCACCATGAGACTCTAGTAAGAAAGGGCATCCCCAGGACAGAGCCCTAACCTCTGCTTAGACTGTACATATTCGGGGTTAGTGACCTTTTTTGCGGATTTAAAGTAGGATCCAGGACAGTAGGTCAGACAAGAGCAGGTCAGGACTAATGTGAGCAGAGGCATCATGGAGATGGTTGAAGTTGAGATGCTGATCCTGAGTTATAAACCAGGGATTCAGCAAGTAGAGGTGGCTTTTGAAGGAGGGGTTCAGCCCCAAGAAGAGTCCAGTGCAGAGTCCCAGTCAGGTCGGTGATCAGAAGAGCTACCTCTACAGATATAGAAACTACTAGACGCACAAGACCTCAGACAGCTTTGAAGGTCACAAAGGCACGTGTCCCCAAACAAAGACCAAGCCTTACCTATTGGGCTCACTGAATACCCAAGAGAGATTGGCAAGCAGGCCCAGGTTTCTCAAGCATAAACAGCAGTGAGTCTGCCAGCCCTGCCAACCAGAAATTAAATGAGAAGTTTCAAAGAAAGTGCATCTTTTTCCACCAAGTCATAGAGAGCAGGACCCAGTGGAGTAAGGGACCAAAAGAGAAGCTTCTGTGTGCTGCTGGTGGCTGGGAATGATGTCATGACTGAGTAAAGAGCTGTGTAGAGTCTGAAGCACCTGGGCCTCAGACAGTTGACTGAAGGCATCAGAGTAGAAAACAAGGTCTTTCCAGAGATGAATGCTGTATTTCCAGGACTGATTTCATACCACTGTATCTATGCCATGGTCACAGCCAGCAAAAGCCTTCCCCCTCCAACAGGGCTGGGAGCTCCTATTACTCTGCCCTGGGAGGATGTCTTGGAATCTAAGAGGCCATTTAGTGTCACATTCAGCCACACTGAGCATTGCATAATGGAGAAACTGTTTAGGGCGCCATAGATGGGAAGCCGAATTATCCACAATGGCTGGCAAAGTCCAGAATCCCCGGCATGAGGCCCAGGTCTCTTTGCTTTGGCGAAACCTGGCCTCAGACTGCCTGAAACCAGAAACCTTAGGCAAAGCCCACTGGTGGCTGCTCAGCAAAGAAAACACAATAGGGTTTGTCATCTCAGTGCTCCTTAAAGCCAGGGGGTGTCAGCCTTCCCTGTAGTAGAAAGGGAGTTTGTCAGAATTAGGGCATCATTTTCTGCTGATAAAGCCATCTGCTACCACAGAGAAGGCCTGAGAGTGTCACCTTGAGGGTTGGCCTGAACTGTCACATTTTTGACACCGAGTCTTTGGCCACCTCAAACTTTCTTTCTCCAAAGCCAGCTATCAAGACACAGACTCCATGTACCACATGTGGGACATCTGTTTGTGTGCATTCTGCTGCTTGGAGCCACCACTGCCTGTAGGCGGAGTCTGCACTCACTGGCCCTGGCCATTCCCAGGCAACACCAGGCTCTGGGACCAGGGTGTTTGTTGGAATCTGTGCAGCAGTCTTGCGCCCTGCTCCAGCTTTTCCGTGTTAGTTGCAGAGGTGTCTGTCTGTGTGCCTGGCACTAGGGCTGACCACATTGCTAAGTTTTCACTTGGAGGATATTTAGTAGGAGAAAACAGTCGCTCGTTTTAGTGATGCCATTGCCCTGTTTAACAACAGGACCAGTTCTGATAAATGCCATTTCAGGTCATTTTTTTTAAATATACCCGCATAAACATCGGAATGTACTTCCATTGTGATGGCTTCACAAGATGATATGACATTAAGGGACCACCATCCTATGGGCTGTTCCCTGCTGATCCAGGTGCATAAATGAGCGACACCCAGCTCCTGACCTCTCTGAAGGGATACGCTTTCAACGTCCACTTCAGAATAGGTGAACCACTGCCCAGACAGTGTTGACATAGTCTATAATCCCCATACCACCGGCCTAAATTATCTAGAGACCTAGTTCAGAAGGGTAAGAGTCTTGGATTCTTTTCTGCTAGAGAACAACGACAGGGGTTGTGCGTATTTAACAAGGAGAAGACATTGTCTATGTAGTCCATCCACACCATGCCAAGGCCACGGTCTCACTGTGGCTGCACACTCAGAACCATGAAAGGGTCCCCCCGTGAGGCCCTGAAGTTCATGTGTGGAATACGAACAACAAACACGAATTGATGAATAATGAGGTAATAGGGAGGAAAACGGGAAGGGGGGGTAAAAAGGATAGAGAGAAACGGGTGGGGGTGTCCTTGACAAACTGGTCAGCGCCTTTCTGCTCCAAGTGTTTTCAGATGTGACAATGGTGTGGGTCTTGGGCCTTATGATACCTTCTTTTTTTTTTCAAAAATATGAGTCATGTTGGTTCCTGTGCTGTGTTGACTTGAATGTCTCACTTCTGCTCCAAGGCTCTCTGTTCTGCAAACATCCAAGACAGATAGATAGATGTTCTTGGCCTTGGCCTTTCCCATCTTGATACTTCACTCTCAAAGAACCGGTTTTAATTCAGTCCTACATGAGGGAGATGCCTCCTGCACCCTAGCCCCTTCATGGGGCATTTTCTAGATTGTGTAGTAAGTGGGCACTGGCTGTGCTTTGCAGACTTAGGGGCCGGGAAAAAGATTTCCACATCAGAAGAGAGGAATAAGAATGCAGATAGGAGGCAAGTCCTTGTTTTTCACGTCTGATTCCCTTGACTGGGCCACACATTGGCTGAAGATGCCCGCAGATGTCACGGCCATTTTTTGCTCTGTGAACATCAGAGGGAGAGCACTGCACAGGCTGATAGTGGAGTAGCCTCGCATCAGAACACCTCTGTTTTCACCTAGGTGCGGGCTGAATGATTGGTTGAATTGCTAGGCTTTGACACAGACATGCTCATGGGAGCTCACGTCCCCCACCCCCGAGGTCTGCCGAATCTTAGAAAAGATGGACTGTCACGCCCCTCCTCGAGCTTCAACTTCAAAACATTTAGTTACTAATCTGGTAAAATTCATTCCTCTGGTCTGGAACTTTTGTCCACTTGCTCTGTCCTGAGAACTAGAATAAAATAATACAAGGAAAGGCGACAAGAAGTCGAAGGGACCTGCAGCCACCGCCTTGAGTGGACTGAAAAGGCAATTATTCTGAACAGTTATGGAACAGCTTTCTGAGACAAGCAGGGTGGAAACTTTAAGACAGACTTTAATGGCGCTTCAGACTTCAGATGTCATACACCAGCTCCTGTAACTTAGTGGGGTCCTCTCCTTTTTACTTCTGTCCTGGCTAGTTTTATGTCAACTTGACATAAGCTAGAGTCATTTGAAGGAAGGAAACCTTGGTTGAGAAAATACCTCCATAAGATCCAGTTGTAAGGTACTTCATGGCCTCTGCATCAGCTCCTGCCTCCAGGTTCCTGCCCTGCTTGAGCGCCTGGCTTGAAGTCCCTCAGTGATGGACTATGACCTGGAAGTGTAAGCTGAAATAAACCCTTTCCTCCCTAATTTGTTTGGTCATGGCGTTTCATTGCAACAACAGTAACCCTAAAAAAGACACTTGCATTCATCACTTTCAGTTTCACTTTCTGTTCTGTCCCTCTAGCACGGCCTCCACCCCTTAGGTCCTCTGTGCGTTCCACATGGTCTTTACACTCTACTTTCTCTGCATCACTATACACTGGGAACCTCCCTGGATCCTATTGTTTGAATCATGAAGGCCACAGAGATGCTGCTGGCTTAGCTCCTACAAGGTCCTGTGGGATCACTCAGCCCTCTCTTCCTGGTCCTTTTCTTTTCTCCCGCCACATCCCAATATACCATC
>LOEQ01002576.1:99800-121464 GCA_001685075.1 Bramus lutescens
TACTAGCCTTTCCTGGCTGGGACATCTCTGTCTGCTCATTCCCTGCTCAGCCCTGGTACTAGCCTTTCCTGGCTGGGACATCTCTGTCTGCTCATTCCCTGCTCAGCCCTAGTTCTGGCTATCCCTCTTACCTTTCCTCCTTCTGTGTGGTTATCAGACCAGGGCCCTTTCTTGCCTACAGAGATGTCTGAGAGGCTGTGGACAGCCTACAGTGCAGGCACACCTTTGGGTCATTCCATAGCACTGGTGTAATGAGTTGATGCTGGAGCTGGCCTTCCAGGAACGTCATGGCCTGGACTTTGAGGTGCTCTGCCCAGGGAACCTTTCATTTGGACACCACTCCTCAACTCTTCAGAGCTGCCCAAGATCCTTACTAGTCATCTTTGAACAGGTTCCCCCCCCCCTTATTTCATGGCAATTTGTATTTTTAGGAAATCTTATAAGTTAGCTGACAGATATTTGCACTAGATTATGAGCATAACTGCATCAGGCAGATAATTCATATAAAAAATTTTTCCATAAAGACAAGGATCAGGGAAGGCTTGTGATCAATCCCACATCTCACAAAGAATAGTGACAGGGACAGAATTTGAGCCAATCCTCAAACTTCAAGTTCAGGATCCTTCCTATTGCTTCAACTCCCAGATAAGACGAGTCTCAAAATTAGAGCTAATGTGTTTTCTCTCAGCCAACCCCCAGTCCTCGGGGAAGAGCATCCTTCAGGGATTTGGTGGTTCTTAGCAAATGATTGCTGAAATAAATTTAGCCTCTTCCAATCACCGAGAGAGCGTCTTCATAATGCCTTCCTGCATCAGGCAAAGCTAATGCACCCCTATTTGTTATTTCTCAACAGACCCTTCTTATGACTCGGTCAGGAGAGGAGGATGGAGCAATACTATGAACTCTGGCATCAACAAAAGTAAGTAAATAGCGAACCATTCTATGGGAGAGAAATATTTCCTGGGAGCCAGAAGTTGAGGGGTGGGAATAGGGTTGTGAGACACCCACTAGGAACAAGCATTTGTCTCTCTGGTGTCCTATTAGCTATCAGTCTGACTCTGCAGAGGCTGTTCAGACTTCTGAGGTTTGTTTTGCTGCTCTTGGTTTTAGAGCTTAGAAAAGTTGAAGGTTTCTCGGGACAAGTTGATTCATAAAGGAAGAGTGACTGGTCTGGATTTTGTTATTTCAGACAGGACAATGAATCTCTAGGACTTGGATTCTCCATTTGACAAGGCTTAGTCATGCCAATGTTCCTAGACCCAGCTAGAGAGACTGGCACAAAGGAAAAAAACATGAGGAGATGCTATGTGTCAAAAACGTTAGTTTATCCAACAATGATGAGATGAAGGTTTGTTGAAACCCACGCAGTATCTCCCATTAAGGGGTAATGAAGGAGGATGACTCAGTCCTCAACCAATGTGTCTATATTATTGTTCCCAAGAAGTAAAACTGCTGGGAAATAAAAAGGAGGTAAAGGAAACTACTTTAAGAATGAGACTGTGATTGTACAAGCAATAACCAGTATCGATCTCAGTAACGAGTGTGCATGATTTGTTCATTCTGCATGCAGCAGCATGTGACCCTGAGGGACACATGAAGATGAGCCAGGCATGGACCAGATATTTAGGCAGGGGAGAGAAATCACGTACACACACAACTGTTTTCATCTGTGTGGTGGGAAGGAATGCCCGTGCACCTGCTGCTATTTGAGTTAGCTGTACAAGGACAGGCTAGGTTTCGGTCTAGGGAGCAAGAGATGACTGGTAAGCCTGGATGGGTGGAGATCGGAGAAGACCATGGTGGCATGTCTGGCAGTGAGAACCCCATATCCCTGAAGTTTAGGATGTGTGGTGGGCAAAAGGTCAGCAAGGGATAGTGAATGATACTGGGATAGTAGACCTACATCCTTAGTGGTGAGAAATCACCCAAGTGCTGAGCAGCACAGTGGGTCAGCAGGGACAGAGACGTGTGAGGGTGCCAGTCACCCCGAGCCATGGAGCACACAAAAAGCAGTACCCACTCAAGATGGGGAAGGCAGGGAGGAATGGAAGGAGCAGGTGTGAGACACCATGGAGGGACCCTCACAAAACACAGAATCACAGGAAGCAGGTGATCTTGGCTCAAATGCCACTTTCTCAAGAGAGATGTCTGCAAAGACCCTATTTCTAACTGATCTATTTGAGAAGATCTATGTGTGCATTTGGGGGGGATGTGTGTGGGCACGTACCCATGCATACACATGGAGACCAAAGGTAGACATTGGTCTATCATGCTGTCTTGTCCCTTGAGGCAAGGTCTCTCATTAAACCCGGAACTCACCATTTCTCAGCTAGCTTGACTGGTAGTGAGCCTCAGCAATATTCTTGTCTCTTCCAGTCAAGCCCTTCCTGAGCCTCACGTTACAGATGTGTGCAGCCACACCACGTTGTTTGTACGTGGATGCTCAGGATCTGGACCTGTGCCCTCATGCTTCTGCAGCAAGCACTTTCACCCACTCTCCCAGTCAAGGTCCCACTTCTCAAATGGATTTTACAACCCTGAATCAGCAGACATTGCTCAGTGTTGGATCTTCTGTTAAAATATAAATTTGCTGCTAAATCTCCTGCCTGGAGACCAATGCCAGCATAGCAATGTGATAAGCATCCATAATAAAATGAATACGTGAGTCAATGAGAGAGTGGGTGGGTGGCAGTACATGTGCCCTCCTTCTGGGGGATATGAGACAAGGATATTTTCCCGCCCCATGAAAAACAATCCACTTACCACCTTTGTTTTCTTCTCCATAGGTCCTCCCCTTGGAGGAGCACAGACCATGGGCAAGAGCACTGAACAGCGGCCCCAGCCAGGTACCTGGATCAGAGGCGTAGCCTCTCCTTTGCATATTATACGGCTGTGGATTCCACCGTCAGTGGAGGAATGAGATGGTGGACAGTTGACCCTCCACATCTGTGTGTTCCATCTGGGAATCTGTAGACAGAAGTTTTTCTGTCCCAACTACTTGCTCCCCATCCCAACAACTATTTCCAAATTACCACACAGAGTCTTAGTATTATTTATAAATGCTCAACCAATAGTGCAGGCTTATTACTAACTAGCTCTTACAACTTAAATTGACCTATTTCTATTAATCTATGCATTGCCATGTGACTTCTGGATTTACGTGTCTTTTGGCATGTCTTGCTTCCTAGGTGACTGACTGGTATTCTGACTCCTCCCTCCTTCTTCCCATCATTTTGACTTTCCTGCCTAACTTCCTGCCCAGCTATGAGCTGTCAGCTTGTTATTAACCAATGAGAGTAATACATATTCATAGGGTAGAAAAAGGATTATTCCACAGCAAGGCACTAACCACCCACAGACGGATAGCACTCAGGAAAGCGTCTGCATCTATACCTGTACCAAATGGATACAAACTTGTGCATCCGTACTGAATGGATACAGTCTTGCTTTCTCTCGTTATCCCTTCAACAATACAATACAGCTATTTGCATAGCACTTGTATCCTATTGGTAATCTAGGTATAATTTGAAGGACATGGATGGATATGCATAGATTATATGCAAATACCTCATTGTCTGTAAAGAACTCAAGCAGCCACAGATTTTAATAGCCTTGATAGGTCTTAGCATCTACTCCTTATGTATACCAGGGACAACTCTACATCACACATTGTCTCTTCTAAAAGAGTATCTGTGAATTAAGTAGCAAGTACTGGACCCAGGAAACCATTTGTTAAATATCAGACAGAAAAGGGACTTCAAGCTGAAATGGCCCAATGCCTTATTTTGTAGAAAAAAATCAAGTGGGTGAAAGGAATTATTACAAAACAAACAGGGCTGAAGCCAGAGTCCCCACTTCTTTTCCAAGCCTTTTACACTGCACTAAGCCGTACTTTGCAGATGCCCTCACCTAGTGATGGATCTTGTTAACAGATAAGAGGGAAGAACTTTGAAGCCATGAACTTAGAGACTCTTAATACTGGAATGACATACAGACTGCAATCACTAATACCCTCTATGTCATGCCTCCCAGCCCCCACCTCAGCCCTAGCTCATACTTGCATGCTTGCAGCAAAGAAGAAGTTGACAACCCTACCTTGGCTCAATTCTCTTCTGAGGCAGCATCCTCTGTTCGGCTTCCCCTTTGGCCACTTTGTCAGGCCCTTCATAGATCTGAAGACAGTCATTGATCTCAGCTCCATTGTCTTTTACATGTGATATCAGCTGAATTAAGAACTGAACAAGTTGTTTGCTTTGGGATGGGCAAACATTCCACCCAAAACACAGAAAGTGGATAAAAGGTGAAATTCGAGAGAAACCCAAGTCAGGTAGAACAAATTTTTAAAAAGTTCTGGGGAAAAAAAATCATCTGCCCAAACTATGTCAATATCATTTAAATAAATATTAAAAGCTAATAAAAAGTGAGCTAAAATACTTTAAGAAATGTACAAGTTAATTCCAGATTTTAAGAAGAAACTGCATTAATTTCTTAATAACTACAACTATAATTGGGGGAAAACGGTGTTTTTAAAAAGCAGCAATTTCATAGCTAAAATACAAATTCTGGTTAGTGTTGATATTTCCTAGCTTAAAATCACAGAGTGTTCTGGTAGAAGGGAGCTGAGGCCCAGTACCCGACTTACTCTTTTTAGCTGAGAAAACTGATACCCAGAGGATTCCCAAAACGTGCTTTAGTTCATGACATAGCTGGGATGAGAACCCAGGCCACCTGGTGGGTTGTATGATCCTTCAGAAACCTCAGCCATGTGTAAGATCTTCAGCACTGGAAAGGGACTAACGTCTAGTAATCACCGCGGGACCTCCTTGAAACCCATTTAACATGCAATCCTCCAGTTTATTCACTGTGTGATTGAATATTAGCCAGTTCCTCTGCAAATGTGTGGGTAATTTTGTTTGGGGTAAGGACAGCATAATCTAAACGTTTAGAAACTAAATATGAAGAAATGATGCTGTTGCTGTTCCATGTTGATTGGGCCATGGCTGTGACCAAGGTCTTTGGTCAAGTTTTCCTATGAAATCAAAATCAAGTTTATTTATGAGACAAAAGGGAAAACCATTGAGGGGTCTTCATCTTGATGCTGCTGTCCATTTGTCTGACGATGACTGAAGCAAACCTCTTTTGTTGTTGTTTCTCTAGATCCTTACCAGATCCTGGGCCCAACCAGCAGCCGCCTAGCCAACCCTGGTGAGTAACCTCGACCTGCAAGCCTTTCTTTCCAGAATGTTCATTGCATCTGGAAGGTCACAGAAACCTTAGTCCCGAGTTCAGCCCTATCTGGGGAGCTGTATGTGCTTCCTTAGTCAAACATTCAGTTGTGCACACACAATAGGCCTGTTAGTGGGCAGCAGTGTCCACTGGCTGAAGGTACTTCTGGAGAACAAATGTGTGCCCTGCGTCTTTGTACAGACGTTTATGCTCTCGATAAAGACCCAAGTAGAAGTTGTAGTGAGGAAAGATGCTCTTGGTTACTCTTCATACAGGGCTCATGAATAAATGTCCCTAAGTGCTTTGGTTTTGATTTGAGTGTTGTAGTTATCCAACCTTTTCAAAAGAAGTGTGTCCTTAAAGAGTTGCACATCAAGTGCAACACAACGTGTTAAGGATTTACACATTTACACATTGCATTTACACATTTACGACAATATGTTATGGATTTACCATTAAAAACCACTCTCAAATGTGTTCTCCTAAGCCCATACCGTGAAGATTGGGAACTAAAGGCAACACAACCAGGCCTACATGCCTGCTGCATCTGCAACACCACAGGAAACACAAGC
Organism: Bramus lutescens; assembly: GCA_001685075.1. Taxonomy (NCBI): domain Eukaryota; kingdom Metazoa; phylum Chordata; class Mammalia; order Rodentia; family Cricetidae; genus Bramus; species Bramus lutescens. The sequence continues at coordinate 105,599 of LOEQ01002576.1, forward strand.
TGTCTGGGCCTCCTCCCTGCTCTTTAGCACGGGCCAGTTCTTGCCCAGAAGATAAAGAGGCCACCCAGCATCCCCTCCTGCTATTTTTATCTCTGCCCACATTCTTCTGTGCAGAAATTAACACTAAAAGCTATACACTAGAACTCTGCTGGAGAAAAGCCTAGCTTAGTGTACCCTATGTCCACGATGTCCCTTCTCCCTGTGACTCCTCACAGCAACACCCAAGAGGTTCTGGGATGCTTGACACTCTTTAAGACCAAAAGCAGCCTAAGGGACTTTAGTCCTAAGTAGAGGTTAGATAGTGAGTGACTCAGGCCTAAGGAGAAGAAGAGAGTTAAAAATCTTCGCAAAAGGATGTGGGGAGTTGGCTTCGCTGAGCATAACAGCTTACTGGGACAAAGCCAACACTTCATTACCAACCTTTGGGACCGTCAGTCTTAAGTTCTAACCTTGTGTGATATGCCAATCTCAGTGGTAAGCTGTAGAGTTAGCTGTTTTTATTGTATCTTTCAAACTAGCTGGATGAGAGGATTTTTAATGATGCTCTAGCATTTGAAGCGATGGGCATGCTAATTACCCCACTTTGAACATCAATCACTGTGCACACTTGCCAAAATATCACCCTGTGTCCTGTGAATATGTACAATTCTTATGGGCCTACTTCTATTTTCTAAAGGAAAGGGTAAAAGACGGTTGTCTCCATGATTCCAACACAAAAGGAAATCAAGGGTTTCTTAGAAAGGACCCAAATTGCCATGTTTAAGAATCAGCATTGAAACCATTTTCTCCTGTTTCCTCACCGCCTGCAGGAAGTGGGCAGATCCAGCTGTGGCAGTTCCTCCTGGAGCTACTGTCTGACAGCGCCAATGCCAGCTGTATCACCTGGGAGGGGACCAATGGGGAGTTCAAAATGACGGACCCCGATGAGGTGGCCAGGCGCTGGGGAGAGCGGAAGAGCAAGCCCAACATGAATTACGACAAGCTGAGCCGGGCCCTCCGATATTACTACGATAAAAACATTATGACCAAAGTGCATGGCAAAAGGTATGCCTACAAATTTGACTTCCACGGCATTGCCCAGGCCCTGCAGCCACACCCCACTGAGTCTTCCATGTATAAGTACCCTTCTGACATCTCCTACATGCCTTCCTACCATGCCCATCAACAGAAGGTGAACTTTGTCTCTCCCCACCCATCCTCCATGCCTGTCACATCCTCCAGCTTCTTCGGAGCTGCGTCACAATACTGGACCCCCTCCACTGCTGGGATCTACCCCAACCCCAGTGTCCCCCGCCATCCTAACACCCATGTGCCTTCACACTTAGGCAGCTACTACTAGAACTTAACATCGGTGGCCTTCTGGCTGAAGTTCCAGCTCTCCCTTTTCCTGGATACTCTGGACTCTAAAGGGCATAAGTGGCCTTGAAGAGACAAGAAAACTGGACGTTCTTTCTTTTGGGATGAAACTTTTACATTTGTTCTTTTAAAAAATGATTATTTTTATGTCAAACTTTTGCTTCCTCTACCTGAAAACAAAAACAAAAACAAAAACAAAAAGCGACTCATTCCGTGGGCCAGTACCACAGTTTGGATTCTCAACCTCCAGTCATCCAATGAGTCAAATATTTAGGTTAATGGAATGGTTATGCCATAGTTCTGAGAATGAAGTATAAATTTTCTTTATAATTTTTGTGACCAAAGCAGTTTCTTCTCAACCACACGGGTCTCATCATTGTAGGATTCCTTAGGAAAATGAATCATGGACTTGACCAGTAATGTTTGAGACTTAGTGAAAATCGAGGCAGGATGTTTATAATCTTATCTTAGGAGGACTTAATTCAGCGGATGGCAACTGGAACACTGGCTGTGAGGCCAGTGAAGTCTTTGCCCAACTGGAATTTAAAAGAAAGATATGTGTGTGTGTGTGTGTGCGTGTATTTAAGAAGCCATGGGTATTACGAAATCCCTCTCATTGGACAATATGCACTTGGCTGACCAATCTCTCCAGACATAGTCAGAATATGAGCTAAGGTTTAACACAAGCACGGACACTCCTGAAGGACAAAGGATTTAAATAACTATTTTTTTTAATGATAGTGGGTCCCAGAACTTTGAGAAGTCATAGGGATTTCTAAACTCAGACAGATTCGCAAACGCTGTGCGTTTGTCAGACCACCAGATCACGGTCAACCAATCAGAAGGCAACTTACTGTATAAATTATGCAGAGTTATTTTCCTATATCTCACAGTATTAAAAATGAATAATTAAAAATTAAAAAGAGTGAATAAACGAGTTGACCTCGGTCACAAATGCAGTTTTACTATCAAATCAGTCGTTGTTATTTTTTTAAATATAATTTGTACATCTTTTGTCAATCTGTACATTTGGGCTATTTGTACGTTTTTATAGCTTTTTTTAAAATAAGCATAATGTGACTATTGATGAAAAGATACAGGGCGTTTAAAGTCACTGTGTTCTTAGTAAGAAAAGCCGTGGTACAGTTAGTTAACAGGAATGCCGAAACAAAAGGAAAGGTGTGTTTAGATCTGCAGAGCTTCAGAAATGTCTGTAAATAACAGAGCTGCAATAACCTGAAAAGAACAGACTCTGCCTCGTAGACACGAGGGCTTCTCCCGCTCCATATATGCAATATATTTTTAGACAGAAAAAATATATATATAATTTTGCAAGTAATCGTGACTTTTTAAACTATAAGTGTTAAGCTGACAACTGTCCAACGAAGACTATGTTGTAAAATAATTTGACTTAAATAAATTGTGCCTTCTTCTCTCAGAACTGAAGACATTATGTTCTTATTTACTTCCAGATCAAGGGCTTTCCCACAGCAAAATTTTCTTTATTACTGTTGGTGTGTGTGTGTGTGTGTGTGTGTGTATGTGTGTACACGTATTTGTTCATGTATGCATGCTATCACACAAGTATAGAGGTCAGAGGCTGACTTTTATGAGTTGGTTCTCTCCTTTTACCTTAATTTTTAAGGCAGAATCTCTGTATTTCTACCACCCTGTGGACATCAGGCTAGCTGGTCCACAAGCTTCCCCACATATCTCCTGCCTCTGTCTCTCATTATAGGTGCCTACCTCCGTGTCTGGCTTCTTTGCATGGGTCCTAGGAATCAAAGTCAGGCCATTGGGCTCACACATCCCACTTTGATCCACTGAGGTCTCTCACGGGATCCACGGGAAAACTGCATACTTGTTTCTGCACCAAATGCATACGCTGCAGTACAATGTCAGGGAGGTTTCAAGGTGTTGGTCGTGATATTTTCAGCATTACCTAAGTCAGTGGTAAGTGAGAGACAAGGCCATGGGTAAACTATATCCGGGGGTTACAGCAGCAGCCCTCTGCATGACTTGTCTGGTGTACTTGACTCTCTTCTCCCCAAAAAGGTGACCTGGTACTACTATGGAGAACAAGAATCTAGCTTCATTTTAAGTCCCACAGTATGGTTTTATGTACTTTCCAGCTCTGTTTTCTGCCCAATAGAGAAGCTTGCTTCAAATGGCTTCCCTGTAAGGGAGCTTGTTCCTCTGTTTTGTAATGAAGATGAGTAAGACTAGAAAAAGCCCTTGTTGCAAGGACTGTTACAGAATTAGTAAGTCTAGAAACCCCCTAAAGGGGTCTTGTCACCAATGGTCTGCGCTGAGCTGAACAGAGTAACTTCTGGACCAGGTAGGTCTACCTGAAGAAAAAGAAATGAGGTCTGAACACTGACTTCCAACTTTTTAAACTTGCACCCTACATTTTAAAATACATTAAGCATATATTCTCAATATATGTGTGTGTTCACACATACACACACGCTGATTTTCATATTGCATAGGCAAGCTGTTACACCATAGATACACACTTGTGGATTCCTCCAGCCATAACTGAAAATATTCAGAAGCTGTTTGAAATTGTGGGGTGGAGAGACAACCAGAGGTTAAGAACAATTGCTGTTCTTGCAAAGAAACCAGGTTGGGAGCCCAGCACTCATTTGGAAGACTCACAATTTCCTATAATTCTAACTGTTCTGCACTCATTTTGGGAAGCTCATGACTGCCTTTAATTCCAGCTCCCAAGGATCTGATGTTCTTTTCTGTCCTCCTCAAGACACCTGCACACACATAGCATACACTTACACAGATACACACGCACCCACACACATAAATAAAAATAAATAATTGTATCTTTCCTGAATGTATACAGACTCTTTTTATTGTCATTTTACCTAATTGTGTATTATAACAACTAATTGCATAGTGTTTGCCTTTGCATTTGATATCATATACTATCTGGATATTATCTAGAGGATATTAGGAGGATATGCAGGTAAATACTGTGTCCCTTAAGTAAGGGATTTGGACAACTATGGGTTTTTGCATCTTCAAGTCCTGTAATCTGTCTCCCATCCTAACCAGGGAAAAAATAAGGTTAATTATTTATTATGAACAAACGGACAAAATTTTAGAAGGTGATATAAAAATACCTTAAGTTGATGGTCTGTTTTCTTCGTTTTTTATATTGCATCTCCCCTGCTATCAACATTCAAAACAGAAGCAGTGACCATTAGTGAAATAAGTACATACATCTATGAACATATATGGATTTCCTAGTGCCTTCTAACAGAGAAAAAAATGAAGACTTGGAATTAACGGCCCAGGCATAAAAAGAGAAATGAGGAAAGCTAGGTGTGTTTATAAGTAGTCAACTAGAAAGTTCTTACATAAGTTTACTAATATACAAAGTACTATTAGGGAAAACAAGGAGGCACATATGCATGCCCGACTGTTGTAAGAACAGGGTGTTCACACTGTTAGTTCACCCCTTTGAAGAAATTATCTTATGTGTATGTGTGTATATACATGCATGTATTATATGTATCACATATGTGCTGGTACCCAGAGATGCCAGAAGAGAGTCTAAGATGTTGCAGGGGAGAGCTGCTTGTTCATTCCCGGCCGCCCGGCTAACTTTGACCTGAAATAATCACACAGAAACTGTATTAATTAAAACAACTGCTTGGCCCATTAGCTCTAGCTTCTTATTGACTAACTCTTATATTAATTTAACCCATTTCTATAGTGGCTTACTGGCAAAGATTCAGCATGACTGACTCTGGCAGCTCCATGGCAGCTCCCCTGACTCCACCCTTCTTTCTCCCAGCATTCAGTCCAGTCCTTCCCGCCTACCTAAGTTCTGCCCTATCAACAGGCCAAGGCAGTTTCTTTATTCATTAATGTTAATCACAGCACACAGAGGGGACTCCCACATCACCAAGACACCCTGACACTGGAGCTACAGGCAGGGATGAGCTGGTTGTCATGTGAGCTACCTGACATGATTGCTAGCAAGCTTCACCTGTGTCTTCTATGCGCGCAAGTGGTTTTAACTCATGAACCATGTCTCCAGCCCCTAGTTAACCCTCTAAAGAGATTTGTTTCCTATACAAAGCTGCCACCCTGAGTATCTCACACAGCGATCCATTCCACATTCCAGAAGCTGGTCCAGAGCTCTTTTGTTCACACAAGCATTCACTGGAGGAGGACTGGCATTTAGTTCCTGCAATGCCTAGGTTTAAAGTTCTCAGTTGACTCACAAACATTCAGCTAAATCAAGGCCCCCGACAAACAGGCATTTTTGTCATCCTGGCCTCTAGTCCAGTGTTTCCCCAACTCCACCGTTCTGTGATTGTGCCCTGAACAACTGTAACGTCTGTAACATTGTAACATCTGATAAAAAATGCCAGCAAAAGCAGGCGGGCAGCAACCGGGTGAGGGGTTCTATGGAAGGATCGTCCTCACCCCCCCTTCAGTTATGGACCTGACCACAGCCCTGCAGAGCAGGTGGCTGTCTTAGTTCACTTGAAAAGCTATGACAAATGATTGCAGGCTGGCTGACTTAGAAACAACAGAAATGCAGTATTCAGAGTTCTAGAGGCCAGAAGACCAATACCAAAGTGCCATAGATTTGGTGTTTGGGAGAACTCACTGTCCATTCCTGATTCACAAGAGCACCTGTTCACTTTCTCTCACATAGGCCCAGGGACCAAGCAGCTCTCTTGAGTCTTTTTTATGTGGGGTATTATTCCTATTCATGAGAGTTCCTCTTTGTAACTTAGTCACCTCCCAAAAAGCCACCTTCAAATAGCCACACATTAGGGATTGAATGTCAACATACAAATCATAGGGAGAAAGAGGACATAAATTTTCAATGTATAGAAGTTTTATTTTTAGTCCCAAAATGTTGACACCCAAAGGAAGTCGTATTTCCAATGTCTGTCACTTTGAAACATTTTTAGTGTTCAAAAACTGCTAAAAGTTTAAGAACATTTAAAGTGATCATTGCTGACTCTAACCTATGTCTGCATGCAGTTAGGGAACGAGTGTAACATGTCTATTTAGTCCACGGGTGGTACATAAAGTGTCATTCCGCAGACAGAATGTCTGTAGTCGAGACCAAGTGAGAGAGAAGGATCCCAAATGCCAAGGAAAAAAAGGAACACCCATTCAGCCCAAAGAGTCACTACCAGGACCAGGTTTCATTTGTGACAATTTCAAAAACCACTGCCATCAAAAATAGTTTGTAAAAACTGCGTCTGAACTCAACACATCCAGACGTTTTCCTTGTCACTATTCCCTAAACAACAGGCTACAATGACTGCTTCCACCATCTGTACATTGCATTAAACAGTAACAGTCATCTAGAGGTGATTTAAACATATATGAAGATTTGCTTAAATTATAAACAAACACCATGTATATAAGGGACTTGAGAATCCAGGGGTTTGGGTATATCTGAGACTTTCTGAAACCATTACTCCTCAAAATCCAAGGTACAACTGTTTTGTTTTGTTTTGTTTTTTAAAGAGTTTTAGATTTATTTATCTTATTGCATTTTATGTATGTGGGTGTTTTACCTGCCTGTGTGTATGTGTACCATGTGAGTGCCCGATGCCTCTGGAGTCTAGAAGAGGGACGTTAGGTTCCTGTTACTGGGGTTAGAGCTGGTTATGAGTCACAATATGGGTGCTGGGAACTGAACTGTGGTCCTCTGCAGGATCAGGAAGTACTCTTAACAGTTGAGCCACCATCTCTACAGCCTGTTTCCTAGGAGAGGTTTTGGACACTGACGTCTTTCTGTCGCTTACTACTTTCTTGTGTGTTTATTAATAACCATGACGCAAATATGTTGCTTTGAAAACTGCTGGAAAGAAGGTGCTTGGGGAGCCAGCCTGTGAGCAAGGGCTCTGCTGTCCAAGCAGCATCCTGTACCTTGCTGTGGTCTGTCTCTTTAGAGGTTCCTCTACCTTATCAGCAGGGGGGCTTGTGTCTAGAACTCAGGCGGCAACAAAGAGGTAGAGCATCTGCAGAGACTAGGAGATGGGGAGGCGGAGACTGGAGGGGAGTGGCTGAGACTGGAGGGGGAGGAGGAGACTGGAGGGGGAAGGCGGAGACTGGAGAAGGGGAGGCGGAGCCTGGAGAGGGGAGGCGGAGACTGGAAGGGGAGGCGGAGACTGGAAGGGGAGGCGGAGACTGGAAGGGGAGGCGGAGACTGGAGGGAGGCGGAGACTGGAGGGGGAGGCGGAGACTGGAGGGGAAGGCGGAGATTGGAGGGGGAGGCGGAGACTGGAGAGGGGAAGGCGGAGATTGGAGAGGGGAGGCGGAGACTGGAGAGGGGAGGCGGAGACTTTGTAGAGAGGCTGGAGAGGGGAGGCGGAGACTTTGTAGAGAGGCTGGAGATGGTTCTGGTGGACACACAGAGGCTTCACTTTTATTCAAGAAGGAATTTGTGATTTGTGAAAACACACACAGAGCATTTCATCACTGGAAAGCTCCTGAAATTGAGACTGCATGCCTTTAGTCATACTCCCTTTAAGGATTATGAAAGGTCAGTTAATTTGAAGACTACAAATCCCAGGCTCCCTCAGAGGATGGCCGCTTCTGAGAGGAAGTGGTTTAGCCGGGCTAACCTCTGGGGCTTCAGCCAAATAAGAAGGAATATGAAGGGAAGCTTTTGAAAGGAATGTGGGCTCTTGCCTGGGCTCTGTCTCCCTCCCTCACTCTTACTTGGCCTCTTGTGTGATTGTTTCAGTCTGTCTGAGCTGGTAAATTCCTAAGCACATAGTCAATTTACACTTAGCTTCAAAGCTCTAGGGGAAAACAAAGTTCCTAGTGAGCGCACTCACTTACCTCCAAGTGTTAGATTAACCTTCTGTATTTTAATTGCGTTAACACAAGTGTTTTCTTAGCAGGAGGAGAGAGGTAATTTGGGGAGATTAAACAAATGTGGATATAATCTCAGGGGCCCTGCGTTCAAATTTTGGCCTTTTCACCTGCTAGGCAAATTATCAATATCTACTGACTAGGGAGCTGAACAACATCTCCTGCCAGTGACCCTGTGGGGCATCAGAGAACAACCTGGAAGTCAAGAATAAAGTAAGCAGGAAGCATGTGTATACAGTCAGTCACCTGCTAGGCTTTGCAATGGCAGTTATTAAGACTGCAATAACGGGAGGCCACTCTGCCCAGGTACCCAGTTCACTGTAGATTTTTATTTTGCATTCAGAAAGGCCTTTTTCAAATGGATGAAAAGTGGGAGTTGATAGGATTTTCCAGAGGGCCTTTGCATTTTCGCCATCCTCAGCCTCAAGGTGCCCCATGTACGTGCTTGTCCTTCCCTGGTTCTGTGTGTTCACCTCACATCAGTTGAGCATGCAAGAAGCTGCAAGGGGCTACAAAGAAAGGAGATTGATCTAAGGAAACGCTAAAAATGCACTGTCAGAAATATCAGATAGGATTGATAAATTGGCTAAGAAATAGAAGTTGGCAGCTTAAATTTTGTGCCTTGATAGGCATTTTCCTAGGCCTAAAGCCCCTCCGAGGCTTCATGGAAGATGGACCATACATCTCTCTTGTTTGCTGCTATGGTGGCAGTGGCCCTTGGCAGCCGGTCACTAAGTATACGGGGAGTGAAACAAGAGCAAGTCCACAGTCATAAAGACCAGGTTGTGGATCCCAAGCCGTTCCTCCCTGTCTATGAATTTCCATCTCTGACGTTGACTTCCTTGTGTCGAATAAGGACTGCTGCAGTATCATCCAAAGATAGCAAAGAAGTGGGGTACACGATCATGTAATAAAAGTGTTCTCTGTTTGAAAGAACTACAGAAGTGCAAAAATATTCCACAGATGTCAAGCCTTTGAGCATGGCTCTGGTCTCCCTAGTATAATAGAGTTAAATCGGGAGCTGAGAAGATGGCTCAGCGGAAAAAGTACTTGTTGGGCAAACAGTGCATTCTAATCCACAGCATCCACGTAAGCCAAGCTTGATGTGTGTATCTGTAGCTTCGGCAATGGTGGGGCTGAGACAGACAGGCCTCCGGAGGTNAGGCCTCCGGAGGTCTCTGGCCGATCGGCGAGCTTCAGGTTCAGTGAAGAGACCCAGTCTCAAAAACTTATACAGTAATAGAGGAAGACATGACATCAGCCTCTCCCTCTCCCTCTGTCTGTCTGTCTGTCTGTCTGTCTGTCTGTCTGTCTGTCTGTCTGTCTGTCTGTCTGTCTGTCTTTCAGAGTTAAACATCAATGCTATCTTATTGCACATTATAACTATTTTTAGATTTAAAACATTTGGGACAGGAGAGGTGGCTTGGTAGGTAAGAGCACTTGCCAGGGTAAGAGGACCTGAACTGGACCTCAGTCCAGTGTACATCTGTAATCAACATTGTGTGGTGGGGATGTGGAATGGAACAAGAGGATCCTTCTGGCTTGCCGGCTGCCAGCCCAGCTCCAGGTTCAATAGGAGACCTTGTCTCAATGAACTAAGATGGCAAGCAATAGAATAGGACACCTGCTGTCCTCTGGCCTTGAGAATCTGTGCACTAGCCTGCTCCTGCACACAAGTCTGCATATAGCTCACTCACTGGGATATAGACACACAAAGGAGAATTAGAAAGCCTTAAGGTCACCACAAACTTACAAAACCGTTGGAACAATACAAATGAGCATATTTCCTTGAACTGCTTGAGAGGACATTGCTGAATACAGCTCCATCAGCTCTGGATACTGGAGGGTATATCTCTGCCATGCATCAGTCTCTACCTACAGAGTCCAGCACAAGCCAGAGAGCCAGAAAATTAACCTGGACAGGTTACTTCCATGTCTCTCTCAGGCACTGATAACTTTTCTGTCTGCCCCTATTTTCTTTTCCGACTCTGGGACCTGAGCTGAAACAACCATGTCTCACATCCAATAGGCAAACTCTCTACTCTTGGGTATTTTCAGACCACTGCTTGACTTTCATTCTGAGGTAAGGCTTCACTAAGTTGCCCAGGCTGGCCTTAAACTCACTTTGTAGTCAAGCTAGTCCTTATGATCCTCCTGCATCAGTTGTCATAGGACCAGGAATTAACAAGTCTGTGCCACTAGGCCAGCCCATCATCATCTGTTAAACAGAAGAATGGACCACTCAGAATCCAGGGGCAGCGTTTGGAAGATCCAGCCTTCCCCTGACTTTCAGAACCTTGGCAATTCAGAATATCATGAGTTAGTTATGTGGCAGAATGACCCCAGGGTTTGATACTCTGGTGTCTGTTCATGGTTAGAACTGACTTCCCTGTGAGCAATATCACAGGAGTCATGCATGACTAGGTTTGTCCCCTGGCAGCCTGTGGGGAGACACACATTCCCAATGTATCTTGCTACTGATAGAGTTCACTTAATTGGTTTTGTTGAAGAGATGGTGTTTTCCAGGTTTTTCTGAAAAGCCACACTTTTCCTTTTTGCAATTACTATTTTGTGCGCATGTTCCCTGTGGAATTATGGGACTATCTCCACACCATCTAATTCTAATGCATTAATTCATTCATGTATGTATATTTAAATAAGCATTCTTAACTTATTTAAATAGACATCTCTAAAGACTCATATTTTCCAATTCTATTGAGAGACTGGGTTATGTTCTTTTCATTGGTTTGATGAGCATTTTGTCCCAATAGGAAGCCATTCAGGTGGGTTTCAGTTTTGGCTGACACCATTCAACCTTTGCTGACTTGCTTACTTGTTCCTTCAACAACACATTTAGGCTTCCAGTCCCTAAGCCACAGATTCCTGGATCATTTTAGTGGAAATAATTTTTCAAAGTCAGTATCTGGGTACTAGATGTGCCCACTGTTAACAGTGGCCCTATCTCTATGCCTTCCCAGTGGATAGTACCAGACAATGTATAAATAGGGACATATATAATATGCACTTGCTACGTGTGTATTCATAGTCACATATGTTTATGTATGCACATTCATATACAGATGTGTACACACTCCATATTTATCTCTGTCAATATTCATTTACATGCATTAATTTCCAATCCAACACCACGGGATCCCTCCAGCTTCTTCCTTTCCAGATTTGTGATGAGAATGGTGGTTTCCATTAGGCATAGTGAGTACACGCCCTTCCTTACCAGTGCCCAGTCTTTACTCTCTGGACCCTCCCTACCCACATGTGACAGGTCCCTCTCTTGTCGAGGTCCACTTCATGGACCTCTTCTCATCCCATCCCAGTGTGTGGGTGTCATCTTCAGCCTGTTCCAGCTTAACATCCCGTGCCAGGTTACCCCTCAACAAGAACATGTTTTCAACCCGCTGGACTCCCCCACATACCACACCGTGGCAATTTGTTTCTCTCCGCTGAGCACTAAAACGCAGGCCAAGCCACCTCTGTGTCACTGCAAGCTGACACCTGTCCGACTCAGCCACACCTACAGCTTCAGGAGGCAAAGAGATTGAAGAGGCAGGATAGATAATAAGACGTATTCATCTGTGGCTTTCATCCGCCTTGATTTACACACAAATGCATGCATTTTCTGAGCTAGGAAATATCTGAAATGGAGGAAACTAGGGGGAATAGGAATTATAAATTGGCTTTCTCCTAATTATCTTACATTCCATTATTATTTTTTATAAATGATAAAATTTTATATTTTTCTGTCCAGGAAAAAAAAAACGAGAAAGAGATGGGAACAGGAGAAGGGGGCTTGGAAGTGTGGAAAACCAATGTTCTGAGTTATGATGTTACTGTCTTGGACAGAGACTGGAGTAAGGGACGCATGACTTTTAAATCACTTTTGGTTGTTGAGCAATACAACGACAGAGCACTGTGAAAGCACAGGTTCTCTGTGTTTAAAAGCTTATGTTCTCCACTGGACAATAAGGAGAAGGGCAGGGACTGTGTCTGGCTGCGTGCCTGGCTTACGGAAGGCTCCAGTGCATGTCTGTTGTTTATCAAATTGCACCTGCTAGACAGAAAGGGTCCAAGACCCAGCTGAGAGACAAGATGGAGTGTCAGGTCTGTTCCATTCCCGCTAACGCTGAAGACGTGCAGAGGGGATAAAACGACGCAGCCAAAGCATTAGACTAGATCGCCGTTGTAACTTGCTAGCAGTTGTTACCGAGCCCTTGCTTGGTGTTAATTGTTTTCCCCAGTAGATGCAGTATTTCTTTCCTCACTGATTATTATACTGCCCAGAGCCCCTGGTTTCAAGAAATGTTTAATCAAGCATCACATATATCCTTGCAATACATCCCAGACACCTCTGCTTTTCCTGACAGTTTCACCTTCCTCTGCTTTTTCTCTGTCTTTTTTTTAATCCACAAAGTTAACTTATCATACAATTTTCTGCATAATGTAAAGGTTTGTCATTTAGAAAAATAGCATAATAGAACATACAACCATCGGGAAACCAATTTATGTCAGACATCCCTCTGAGAACTCTGAGCTGTGGGGACGGCAGGGTACACATAGGAGTAGCGCACAGAGAACCAACGTGGACTTGTCACTAGTTTCTGCGTGGCTAAATTCGTTGGGCAATCCTTAAACCTGCCCCCCAAAGAGTATTTCTAGAAGATTCTCAGCCGGCTCTTTCACCAGATCTTTACAAAGTAATGATTCCCTTCTAGACTCCAAGACCCCAAACTCCAATGAATCTGATTTTTCAGAGGCTCAGTTGAACAATTCCAGTAGTAGTGATTGTGGCCAGAGCCCTCATAGGTAAAGAGAATTGAATAGAGAAGAGAATAAACAAGGGGTTTCCATCCACACAATGAGTTGCATTGCCAAAGACACAGTGATTCTCCCAGGTTGCCCTGTACTGAGCCTATATTCTTCATTGCTCCAGGATCTAGGCCCCTTTCCTCTGCAGAGAGGTGGCCTGGTTAATCCCAGATAGGATCTATTGAACATCCGTAGTTTCCCAAAAACTCCACCGGGCTATAAAAAACCACATTTGCATACACATGCATATAGGTTAAATCTTGCTCTCCAAGAAATACCTCGTCTTCAAGAGGTCAGTTATCCAGATGATTGGCAGCTAATTACAAGTGGCATGGATCCAAACACAATGGAGAGAAATTGAGTTGAAGCAACCACCTGGTAACATACACAAGAGTTCCCTGAGGAGAAGAGGCTATTCCACTTCCAGCATTTGGGGTAACAGATGGACTAGTGTCCTTTACACGTAAGGGTCTGTTCATTGTCCAGGGGAAATATCACCCAAAGACGAAGGGATTACACTGAAGTCTCCCTAAATCCTAACCACCCAGATCTCTGAGAAAAATAGCAAGATTGGCCTAACTATGGAATTTCCTTGTCTTGGTGAATTTACGACGAAAAGATGACCCAAGTCACAACTGCTGACTGCACAGCAAATTCAATTACCCCAAATTCCAACACGCCGTCCTGCTTCCTGTCTGTCACCCCTTTCTTATCATGATCTTTTTCAGGGGCCGTGAACCCCCACTGTGTCATCTGCACCCATGTTTAATCTTTCTGAAGAAAGATGCAGTGCCGAGAAGCAATCCCAAGGACATCTCCCTGGAGGAAGAATACCACCTGCTTGATGAAGCACAGTGACCCAGCCTCAGCCCCAGTTGGGCCTAACCCACACAAACAGTGAGTAAATCATCCCCAGCCCCTTTCCGGCCTTCTCCGTGGACAAAGAAAGCAGCATTGGGATATAAAGCAGCATGGAGGTGTGGGCTACAGGATAAAGCAGAGGCAGTCTAGAATTAGTTTTATCTGCTGTGTTTTTAACCACGGTTGTACAAACCCCATGCCTCTCTGACAACCTTCCACCCTGCCAACCTGACCACATAGGAACAGGGAACATCTCTGCACTGGTTACCAGACATCTCAAGCTTTGTGGAGAACTGCGAATGTCCTGTAAACCTTCCTCTGTGTGGCTGGGGCGAGAGCTCAAGAGTAAAATACTTCCTGTGCTACCCTAAGGAGTCAACTTTGCTCCTTAGCACAAGCTCATAAAAGATGGGCATGATAGTTAATGCTTGCGCTCCAAAAACTAGGGAGAAAAAGACAGAAAGCTCTCTGAAGCTCAGTGGTTAGATAGTCTAGCCTATGTCCGTATGAGACCAAATGAGAGAACCTATTCAAAAAACAAGATGGATGGTTCCTAGGGAATGACCTCTGGCCTGCACACACACACTCACACACACACACATGCAAACATACACACATGCAAACATACAAACACACACATCATCCTTGGTAGACAGAAACCTTGAAAGAATAGCCAGGGTTTCTCCCCAGATGGGGTTGTGGACATGGCAAACATCCTGACTGGTCAGCCTGCCAAAGTCAGGACAGCCCATTGGATGGAAGGACCCAGTGCAACATCTCTCATGGGCATCCTGGCTTCTAAAAGATATTTGGCTTCTACACTTCACCCCAAAATAGTAAATTAAGTTTTGGAAAGCCTACAAATGTCATATTTTACCAAACAACTACACATCACCACCAGGTCTAAAGTACAACGTGCCATTTGGAGGGTGGAGAGCAATAGATGTTGATTTTCATTTGATCCTTAACACAACACATACGGTAATGGTTTTCATAGCTGAAGACTCCAAAGCTCTGAGAGGACCAGGAGTGGGTGAACTTGGGCCCTGGCCTGTGGCTGTAGCCTCTGGGATGTTTGAACTGAGCAGCCTTTTCTGCCCTTCTCTACCGGTGTCTGCCCCTTGGACGTCTGTAGTACAGAGAACAAGTACCCAGAAACAGAGCTGTTCTCACCCAAAGCACTTCACAGTTTTCAAATCATGGTCACACACTAGGATTTTACCACTAACTCTTTTATTGTCTGTTACTCCACAAGCTCCACAGGAGCTGGGTGTAGTCTCTTCTCTTCCTGCTGCAGCCCCAAATGCTGGCCCACAGTAATTGTGGACATGCTTTCTTTGCTAATATTGTTCTTGTTTTCAGACAGCTCTTGCCAGTCTTGAACTCTAGTTTGGGAGTTTCTTCGGTGTCAACCTCCAAATTAATGGCTCTGTCATAGGGAGCCTTAGCTCCTAGAGGGGATTCCTGGGTAGCTCCTTTTTTCCTAGGGGGAACCTAGATGCTGTTTTGGGGAACAGCAATAACTGCTTTGGATTTTCTAGAAGCTACCTTTGTAGCAACATTTGGTCTGCCAAAATAAAAGCTTCCAGTTCTTTCTTTTGTTAAAGGTCCCTGGAACGCCCCAGCCCCTCCATTAAGCGGCACCCCCTTGAGGTCGGAGCCGCCCACCTGACAGGGCCAGAGCCCACCTCCCTCCTGACCACCCAGGCCTCGGCTCCCTGCCGCCCCTACCCGGGTCCCTGCTCCAATCCTCCGTGAATCCAGCCCATTTAAAATGCCCTTTAAAAAGGGCTCTGTTTGGGTGAGTTCTTGGGCTCTCCTAGAGAGCTGCAGATTATCTGAAAATAGGTGTTATTGATTACAACCAGGTGGTCTTTGTGGAAAGGGGGCCACTCGAACCAAAATAAATATTTGCCAGCACAAAGAACAAGCCGGCCCCTGTTGCGGGCGGG
>LOEQ01002576.1:126684-138863 GCA_001685075.1 Bramus lutescens
CCAGGTTTCCCTTTTTGTGCCTTCTCGCCCTGGAGAGACTAGAATGTAGGAGTGAAGGCTCCGTGTCTGTGCCAGCGTGACCTCTCTGTGTTCAGCGGGTTGTGTGGAAGTTGTTCCCAGCAGTGGGGCCCCGTGTCAGTTTCCAGTAAGTGACCTTCAGTCCTAGCTTCAGCCTACGTTGTCTAGAGATCTTCACAGGACCTTCTTGGTCAACAACCCAATTGAATATAAGCCAGCTCTAGAAGCCTTGTCTGGCTACAAAAGATGGCCAGTTCAGGCTCCTCTATTACTAAAAGTCCTCACTAGGGTCACCCTCATAGATTCCAGGAAGTTTCCACACACTCGGTTTCTACACCGCCCCACCCCATAGCCCCAGTTCCATCTGTCCCTCCCTGCACTTTCTCCCTCCATGCCCCACCCTCACCTTATCCTGTCCCCACCACCCTCAGTCCACACTCAGAATCTATTCCATTTCCCCTTGCCAGGAAGAAATGCTCACTCAGCATTTTCCTATACCTCATTCTTAGCATTTATTTACTTCACCAATTTCATTGATTTTTAGTTGTAATGTACTCGTGCATGAAATTTTACAGTAGTGGACGCCCTAAACACTTTATGGACCTAATTAAAAGATAGTTACCAATAGTACCATGGAAATTGAATTTCCCTTTCCCAGGCCATCGGTACAGGAGTAAAGATCCCTGTCCTGACTTCACAACCAGCCCAGATGTGAATCTTGAAAAGCTTCTAGGCCCAGATAGATTATTTGACACTGGGGAACCCTGATTCTATGAGTCCAACTTAATCTTAGGGTGGGTGGGTAGATTCAACCTTGTCAAAGGAGCAGGCTTTCAGAGACACAAGACAGCCACATCCATAGCCTCTTGGGTCCACAATGGCAGGGCCAGGTCCTAGCAGCTACTGCAAAGTGGCATGAGAGGGAGGTCCCACAGATGTTGGTACTCTCGGCAAGCATCCCTAGATAGTATGAGAGGGAGGTCCCACAGATGTTGGTACTCTTGGCAAGCATCCCTAGATAGTGATCTTAAGAAGGTATTGCTAAGTGACAAAGCACATTGAAGGACAGGGCTCCCATAATGTTGTCCACTGTGAAAGAAGCAGGGTGTAAATGCACATGTATTGCTTATATTTCCCAAAAGGAAACCACGTAGTGACCTACTTCCCAGTATGGTGACTGTGCCAAGAATGGCACACTGCACATTACAAAATATTTAAAACAGAGAATTTGAGAGGTTCTCACCGCAAATAAATCACAATATTGAGCTGGTTGTGATGGCAAATGCCTTAATCCTAGCACTCAGAGACACAGTCAGACAGATCTCTTTGAATTCAAGACCAGCCTGTTCGACAAGGCAGTTCCAGGACAGCCAGGAATATATAGAATCTGCCAAAACAAAACGGGGGGAGGGAGAAGAAAAAAAAAGAACAAAATGATAAATATTGGAGAAGATGGCCGTGCAATGTATGTAGCTTGATTTGATCATTGCTCAGTGTTCATGGGAATCAAAGTATCACATTGTTCCTCATAAAGGTATACAATTCTTATTTATCAGTTACAAATAATACTTCAGACTATGAAAGTCAGCGAGTTCAAACTGTTGGCAGTGGTTGGCTTTACAGAATAAGGAGGGAGCAGAGCACAGAGCATGAGGGTGCAAGTGTGTTTTCTAAGCCCTGTTCTGGGACATCAGAATCATATGAATTCTTTACATAATTATTCAAAGAAAACAGTCAGGGCTGGGATATAGTTCAGTATTTCATCCCCAGTGCAGCAACAAACCGGACAAATGCAAGCACCAATTATTGAATTCAAAAAGAAAAGTAAGAAATTCAACATGTCAAGTTGTTGAAGAATCACATTTAGGAAAAAGCACAAAACAAAACAAATGACCTCACAGCAATTTATTGGCTGTGTATCCCTCGCAGGATAAAGGGTAGACAGTATAGAGTCTTTGGTTAGATTACTGCTAACATGATCTGCATCATTTTTGAACTATTACTATTGAATATGACAAAAAAACTATCTTATCCAGTATTAGCAATTATGAAACTCCACCAGTGGCCCTCCAGGCTAACTAAGCCCCAGACCATTGGTTAATGTGAGCAAGATTCCAGCTTCCCCATTAGGGCAACTCCAGTTCCTGCCTCACAGTGACCTCAACTAAACATATGTAAGTTTAAAATAAAAATGCAGGGTCGAGGGTCCTAATTTCTGTACCTGTGTAGTTTCAATGTGAGGTCTGTGCCATGACCAGTGTCCCTTGAGTTCAACCCCATCACTCCTGCCCCTTGGCAGGCTAGTCACTGTTCTTTCTACAAAGGAAATTTTCTCTCTATTATTTTCTTCAACCCTTCAACCCTATTTCAAAAGTTCTTTTTTAAAAAACTAAGAACACTGAGGCTCATGAAGTTGTTTTTCAAGGCCCCTCATCTAATAGATAGCATAGTTTGAACAAAAGTTCACTGGTAAATAAGAAACCAAATTTACTCTTGGTCATGCAACCCTTAATTCATTAAAAAAAATCGATGCTATAAGGGAGTATATTAGTACCAGAAATATATATATATAATGGAGAACATAGACACTGATCTCTAAATCTAACCCAGTTTTCTCTACTGGGTAGAATGGGAATATTATCTGTCTCTGCTCTAGAGAATGGAATAAAATGTTACATAGTTTTTAATTATATGTGCCTATAGCATAAGCATAAGGCTTAACTCTTGCTATTGGTGTGTATGCTTAGTCCACATAAGTGTTAAATATATGTATGCATATATATACAGATATATGTATATGTTCATATACATATACATACAAATATATAAATATATATTTGCAACAGGTCGCACTATTCACACTGACAAGCTAGACAAACCTATAAGACACCTACAGTAGTGCTGGAGTTACACTAAGCTTATTACCTAGAGCCCCAGAAAAATAAATAAATAAAATAAAGCTAGGAGTACTTGTTAAGTCTGGCCAGGGGCTTCCCATATGCTAACCTTGGTTCACTTTTCCCAAATTGTACAACTAGGCAAAGGTCATGAACCCTCTGTGGGTTCCAGGTTAATACACAATAGCACTGAGTTTTCTCAGAGGGCAGTAGGTCTATCTCAGGATTCAGAAAGAACGAATTAATAAACTCATGGGCTGTGCAGGTAGACTCACTGGGTCTGGTTCCCAGCCTGCTCTTTGCTAGCTCTTGATCTGGGCAGGATGCTTTTTTTCAGCTGCCTCATATGAAAAATAAGCAAATAATAGTACTGCCCCCACAAGGCTGTCATGAAAGTTAAGGAAGAAGATGTGTTTAAGACTTAAGGCAGAACCTAAGGTAAGTAAACACTTAGCAGCAGTCCCTAGGCCGGGTTTCTCCCTGCCTGAAGGGTGCTTGTGTCTAGAATGTCCTGAGCATTCAAAGATAGGCTGGTTGGAGGCATGTGCTGGTCCCTAGGCCAGGGTGCGTACAAATCCCCTTCTGCAGGGCTCCTCTCCAAGAGTCCAGCTGTGTGCATCTGGCTGGAGAGATTAAATTATTTTTGAATTCCTAACCGAATGTTCTTTTAATGGAAACTTAATGACAGACATTGAAATAGATTTCCTCCCAAAGCCCTCCTCTCGCATGCCCCCCACATGACTTGGGGTTGCGCAGTTCCCGATAACCTTTATTCCCTAGCCCTGGACTTTTATCTCCCCAGTGACATGCAGCCCTTGCTGGACAGAAAGAGGAAATTCCAGTCATTGTTCTTAAACTTCTGGCTTCCAAAATAAAATGCTCTATCTCCTCTGTCAAGCTTTGATTGACACATACTTCCTGTAATGGCAGACTGCAACGGCCCAGGGGCGGGGCCTAGGGTTCATTTACATTCTTGCCTTTAGATGTTTCCCTATTGTTTGTTCTAGAAACGGGATGAGTCTCCATACCAGTCACAGAAGCATTGTTGAAGACTCATGTAAGAAAAACCTCCATAAAGGATGCAGCCTAAGCCTTCCAGCCATGAACCCAGGAGGTTTATCCCTAATATCTTTAGTGGTGAAAATGGACATTCTGATACTCTCACTATAACTGGGGGAATCTTTTCTTTCTGACCATTAGCCTCCCAAATCTTCACCCTAAATATTGACCAGGTTCAAATGGGATCCAGTTCTCCATGTCAAGATCTCTATAGTAACAGAGATCAATTGGGCAAGCCCAAAGGGATCCATACCAAGGAAAAGTTTGACTATAGTAGTGTGCCATAGGATGCAACTATTCTTTTAAGAAATATAGAACCTCTTTGGAAATGGATGAAGAACAGTAAATAAGTAAGGCAGCTTGCTAATAAGCACTAGCAGTTCTGATGTGGTCAGGTAGGGCCTATTGGGAAAAGGGTTTCTGTGCTGAACAAAAAGCTGACCTTTCGCCCTGGCATTCACCTAGAACCCAGTTGGTCTTCCAATGCCGTCTGCTTTCCTTCATTTTCTTTCCTGACAGATCTTTGTGCCCTTGTTGCCACTCTTTCTCCAGTGCCCAAGACTCTTCATTCTGGTTTTGAGCCCCAAGCACTCCTGACAACTCTCAAGAGTTGCCTGCTCTGATCCCCACTTCCTACAAGCTTTGTGAGATGTGTGTAATGGGTCTAGCAAATTTGTATTAAAATAAGGAGACTACAAGTGCAGAGTTCCTGGGTTTTGATAGAGGAATGCTTAGAAGCAAACCAGAAACATGCCAATCAACTGTACCCAAACCCACTGCAGGGAGCGGAAAAGAGCAGAGTAGTGTATTATGAGTGTGTGACCTTAATGAATGCCATTTCTACTGGTTTATAAGGAGCTGCAGAGTTGGTAAGGTCTCTGTCTGTGTATGGGCCAGCAGAGAATTCCAGCTCCCCTGGGCTTGTGATATCTGATTTCTTCTAGCTTGGTCAGCAAATCATGTCACGGATTCAAAGATTTACAAGCGCAGAGTAACCGTCCAAATGGGCCAGATGTGTTCCCCATTGTGGCCACTGACAAGGTGTGCACCTTAACCCAATCTGTTTCCCCTGGTCAGGACCGTGGCAGTGTGAGATGTGCTGTGGCTGGACCAGAAGGGGCATGTCTGCAGCCTAGCTCATTTCTTCCTGGGAAGTCAAGACAACAAAGGCCTGCAGCTTGCCTCCTTCCTGCTGGTCCCACCCCTCTACAAGAGAAAGTCTACCTTGGCAAGAATATTTTTCTCAGTCATCCTGTCACAGTTAATGCATAGGTGACACTTTTTGCTCACACAGTTTCAGAAATTTATTAATCACATACTGAAAATATTCCACGTTCTTTTTCAAGGCACATTCAGAATAACACAGGTGGGGAAGTGAACAAGCAGACATTCACATCAGAACTTTCCTCCGAAGTAAGTTCTCCTGCAAAACTGTACCCTTCGGAAGACGTAGGGATGGCCCTCGTGGACAGAGGAGCGGCAGCATCCTAACTGTGGGGACGGTCTCGTTCCCTCCTCCTTCGTATCTAGAGTTTGAGTTCAAACACTAAACAGAGAAACACAGAACTATCCAGTGTTAGCGTTGCACCTGAATCCAAGCTGACTGCTTTCACAGTCGGTATCATCTTGAAAGAGCTAGGAATAAAAACTCTTTTAATAGACCTGTAGCCCCATAACCCATCCATTAAATATTATAAGAAATACCACCACAGATCTCTGTGTGTGTAGATTAGTAGATCAGAAGTTGGCATAAGATATCTTCCTCATTCTCCACCTTATTTTTTTTAATTGTATGTGTATGGTGTTTTGCTTTCATGTGTGTCTGAACACCTGGTATCCATGGAGGTCAGAAAAGAGAATCAGATGCCTGAAAACTGGAGTTACAGACAGTTGTGAAACACCATGTTGGTGCCAGGAATCAAACCTGTATTCTCTGGAAGAGCAACCACAGTATTTTCACCACCTTCTCTCCAGCCCCTTCAAATTCTTTTTTTAAGCAGTCTCACTAAAACTGGACCTTACCCATTAGCTGGCCAACAAGCCTCAGGCATCCTCCTACATTGGCCTTCCCAGTGCTAGGGTTACTACTACCAAGTCAGGGTTTCTGTGTGCTTGCTTGAGGTCCAAACCCAGGTCCGTATGCTTGCACAGCAAGCTCTTTACAAACTGAGTAAACTCTAGTCTCATCAGCAACACTTTCAACTCAAATACTCTCCTTTGCAGGAGGATGTTCATTTAGCGTCTAGAGAATGAACATGGCCTCTGTTTCATGGACCATGGGAGATCATTCAGGCCAAATTCTAGATGGACCACAGCATCTGGGTAAGTCACAAAGCTTGCCAGGGACTTCTTGGTCCTCTTTGTCTTGGGCTCAGAGAGGTGCAGAGTCACTGAATGATACTTTACTCCTTCAGAAACACGTGACCCAGACTCAGATGAAGGCTTCAAACACAGGCGCTTGAGAAGGTTAGTCATTAGTCTTAGAAGCCTTAGTCATTCTTTGTATGACTGTCTCTTATTGTCAGTGATTGGTTGGCTCACTTCCCCCAACTCAGGGGACAGATTTTCCATTGATAAAAGTCTATTTTAAGATGAAAGTGGCATTCCCATAGAATCAAATGGGAAATATGGCTAGTTCTCGAAGCTATAGAAAGCTCCTAACATCTTCTAGGAGTCTTCTAGAAGTATCTGCATTGCCCATCCATGCAACTTTGGATAACTTTGTTCCCATCAGCACTGAATGAGCTTGCACAGTCCTAGGAAAGACACCAAATGAGTTCCTATGGCTTCCACATGCCAGCTTCAGTCACATTTCTCCATCAAATGCTCTCTACTGCAGCCTTGTAGAGCTATGAGTCTTGTAGTCATAGCCGTGGGGCTCAGGGGTGACCACACTGGTAGACTTGGCAGTTTCTCACCCTGCTTTCACACCCCCCAACTGCTGGTCGCTTCAGAACACAGCAGTTCACAGAAGGTTTTCTGCAGGTGAAAAAGCCACTGCTACATTTGGGTGTCATCTGTCTCATCAACTTCAGACAGGACAAAGTTAGGGTTGTCATAGCCCCTCTTCATCTTGGCTCTGGCGTCTTTCTCGTTGTAAAGGCACATGGCACAGTGAGGGGTTTCCACTTCCACTGTCTTACCAAAGTTATGGAAATCCACTCGGTACTTCCCTTCCCTGGTCTTGGATACTATGGGGACAAAACGGTAGCCCCAGAGCACTTCCTCTGGCACGTATGATGTGCGGACCTGGCAGGTTGCACTGGTGGATTCCACTGTGCCATCTAAAAAGACGACTAATTCAAAGTCCTGCTGGGGAAGCGTTTCTGCTGCCATGTGGAAGAAAGGACTGTGGTGGTCAATGACATGGTAGATTGTCAGCGGGGAGATGAAGAACAAATTCTCATTGCCAGTATCGACAACAAAGTTGATATTGGTCTGATCCAAAATAATGGTCTCTCCTTCAGGAGTGATGGTGGTCTTCAGGAGCTTGCCATATATGTGACCGCCAATCAGAAGGCTCTTCCTAAGGTTAGCCACTCGGATGAGGAGGCAGAGCTTCCCACCACGCTTGCTGATCACCGCAGTCTTGCTGAAGGTGATGGTCTTCGCACGTTTTTTGGGTCTAGAGATCTTGGCTAAGATGGCGCCACACATGAAAGAATTGATGATCACTCCGAGAATGGACTGAAAGATGAGCAGGAAAATGGCAGTGGTACACTGTTCTGTCACAAACCTGAATCCATAGCCTATGGTCACCTGAGTCTCCAGAGAAAACAGAAAGGCTGAGGTCATGCCGTTAACGTTCTCCACACAAGGAGTACGATTGTCAGGTGGGTAGAACTCTGGGAGGTCCTTGTGAACATAGGCTACCACATACCACAGGAGACCAAATAGGAACCAACTCCCCAGGAAGGCTGTGATGAACACGGTCATTTTGTACCTCCATTTGAGGTCAAGTACGGTTGTCCAGATGTCCACAAAGAATATAAACCTTGACTGCACATCTACATTGCCAAACTCTATGTTACACCTTCCATCCTTGGAGACCAGCCTTGCTCGTTGCCGTGAACGCCTGAATATGTGCGTGACAAACCATTTCCGAAGATGTTTGAACATCCTCTCTGTCAGGGCCCTGATCTGAAAACACATCAAAGGGGGCAGGTAAGATTACAGTTGGAGCAGCGGTGATGTGGGTGACTCACATACACACCAGCCACCTTTGAAAAGAGCATTCAAATCATCAGGCTGGTTAATCATTTGCACACACCAACTACTTTGTTCTGGGTGCCTGCGTAAATCTTACATGGCTGCTATGTCACATAAGTGGAGAAGACACCAAGTGGAGAGTTACTAATAGCTAATATGTTCAGGCATTTGCTGACCTCAGTCAGTCCCACAGGGATTTAAAAATGGGGTCGCAGGCGGGGCGATGGTGACACACACATTTAATTCTAGCACTTGGGAGGTAGAGGCAAGCAGATCTCTGTGAGTTCGAGGCTAGCCTGGTCTACAAAGCAAGTTCCAGAACAACTAGGACTGTGACACAGAAAAACCCTGACTCAAAAAAAGAGGTGACCCATATTATAATCTACACTGTTGCTTATTGGATATTATGCAAACCATCTCCTCTGCGTTAAAGTGTAACCTATTGCTATACAATAATTTTTGTGAAATCCTAAGGATAGGGCACTATTTTTATTTTTGTGATGTATGAAATAATTAACTGAAAAAAGGAAATTCATCAATATATTCACTAAATTGTCTTGTCTGCTCTACCAATACATCAAGAGACATCCTGTCCCATTTTAGTTCCTTTGTTTGTTAAATGAAGGAACTAAGACTGGAAAATACTAGATGACTTCCCCCAAGTCATACCCTCCCCCGTGCCCACCAACTCAGTGCCAGTCATATTTCGGTTCACTTGTCAAAGACTCAAGCCTGAAGCTGTGCTCCCCTAGAACACTTGAAGACAGGACTCCTTAGCGGAGCTCACAGCCGAGCAGGTGATCTCACAGACTCTGTCTGAGGGTCCACATGCCTGTCCTTGCTCACTCACATGTTCTGCCAAGACTTTCAACAAAAATAGAATGAGATTGGCCGTTGGTATTCCACACTCGCCTCAGCTGATGAACACTGACTTCACCTGACTTCACATATGTTCTGTGAAGGTAGAACCGTGTTTAACTCATTCCTAGATCTCACCTGCTAGTTCAGACTGAGTGCTTACCACTCTCTCCATCAGCGTGAGTGGGGTGATACAAGGGCTGGATGAGGCCCTTCAGAACAACGTCTGCTCACTGGCTTCTTATCAAGGACAGGTGTGTGTGAGAGAGAAAGAAAAAGGGGAAAGGGGGAAGACAGAGGAAGGGAAGGAGGAAAAGAGGGAGGGGGAAGAGAAGGAGAGAGAGAGAAGGAGAGAGATTTCCAGCAAAACAGTGTTGGGGCTTTCCCCTAAACAGTCAACAGCAGTGAAACTCAAGGGTCTTAAGCCTAGAGTACCTCTTCCTCTTCCCCACCCCCAAAAATCAAGGTGTGCCCATTGTGGTTAACACTGTCTTTGTGCTATTTTTTTATTAAATGCAAAGATATTTTTAAAAATAGATCTCAAAATCCCCCTTGAAAAATGTGTTTGCTCGTAAGAACTAGGAAGCGAAACCAGCTCGGCGACACATTTTAAACCAAAGCAATATTCCTCAGTGTCTTGTTCCTGGCCTTAACCTAGGTGAAAAGCCAAGGGGCTGGACCAAGCAGAAGCACTGAGAAGCAGTGCACAGCCGTAGCGGAGGGTTGAAATGTAAGGGCCGGGCTCTAAAAATAAGAACAAGAAATAGGTACCAAGAGAACTGTATAAGCTCTACACACCCAGAGAGCTCTGTCCGTCCCTCACAGACCTCAAGTCCCCAAGAGTCACAGGAGAGGATGGCCCCGGGTAGGGCACACACAGGGCAAAGGTTACTTCCCCAGTTCCTTCCTCCCATTGCTCATGCACCTAGGTGTAGTCTGGTCTGCACTTTCAAGTGGCAGATGCTCCTGCCCCGGCCTCATGGAAGCTCATATTTCCTTACAGGGCTGGTTTTCACCTATTGCCAGTTCTAAGACCGGCATTACCCACGGAACCCACACACTCTTCGCCACACGTTATAATTCAAGATGACTTCTGAAACTCCAAATCCCAAGTTTTTCACCCCCTCCACCATTCTCCAACCTTTCTAAAATTTGCTTCACTTTGGAGGTGAAGGGTATTTCTGTAAAGTGAAGTCACATCCCCAATTAAGTTTGGGTTTTCCATGACTGTGCCAGCAAAATGTACCGTTCACTTCCTTGCCTTCTGAGCTACGGTAGAACAGGAGCAGCCAGCAGCCCACAGAGCTTTCCCCAGACTGTCTGCACTTACCAGCACTCTGGACACACTCCGTTCTGCAGCCTCCATAGTGGGAAAAGCAAGAAAGTGGTGTGATTGGGAATTGTCTGGAGGAAGACTGACTTCTTTTAGAGGTAGACAAATGAACCGTAAGCTTCGAAATGATGCTTACTTGGATTAGCTTTCAGCAGTCAACAAGTGGAGTCATGTGGTTTAAACTAACACAAATGATTGTACTCAGACCAAGCCTGGAATTGGGTATATATAGATATTTTTTTCAAGCCTCACATGGCTTGAATACCGTCATGCTAAGACATGACAAACCACCAGCTGAGGTCCTGGGCAGCAAACGTGGATTGGATCCCAGCATGGCCCCCCTCTCCTTTGCCACGGTCTATAGCTCTCTTGCTGTTCTCCTAAGTCGTGCCAAATAACTTTTGGCTAGAAACAATTAGTTATCATCAATCTCCCAGTCAGTTTTCTGAAACATAATGAATACTAACCTTTCCAAGTGGTCAAAGATAGAGGTGGATGGAGAGACATAGATGGGGAACATGTTTGCAAGACAAGAATAAGCTCATACCAGGAAGAAACAAGATACCACATTAATCCCTCTGTACAATAACCACTGTTATGTAAGACACTGAGATACTATTGTGGTGTTTCATCTGGAAAAACTGGACTTTACTGGAGGCGCACTTTACACGTACTGGATTAGCATATGGTGTTGATCTGTTTGATGAAAGAGTGAGGAGAACTAAGAAAGCAAGTAAATCCATCCACTCACCAAACCCATCACCCACACGGCAGATCTGCTGTCATGCAGATCCCACGTTGCCAGGACTGTGTCATTAATCTAACCACAGACAGAGCCGATGTGCATTTATGAACGACTGGGCAATTAGAGATTATCGCCACTGTCTTAGGTTATATAATGTGTCCCGGC
Organism: Bramus lutescens; assembly: GCA_001685075.1. Taxonomy (NCBI): domain Eukaryota; kingdom Metazoa; phylum Chordata; class Mammalia; order Rodentia; family Cricetidae; genus Bramus; species Bramus lutescens. Next base: position 137,969 of record LOEQ01002576.1, read on the forward strand.
TTTTAGGTTCCTTTCTATTGAAATCAGTAAATCTTAATAGCAAGCAAAGGGCTGCACATTAGCTAATGTTTACCCACGTATCCTTGGTGGCTGACAAAACAAGTGGGTTGCATTATTGCCACTTGCTCTTTATGCTCCAGCATTCTTGTTCCGTAAATAGGACATTTGCAGAAAGCAAGACTTTCCCAGACACTTGCTACTCATTGGCTGTCTGCATATTCCTTAGGATCTGAAAGATAAACAGAGCTCTTCCTGTTCTCAAGGGGCTCACAGTCAGATGAGAAGGTGAGCTGACCATGTCGGAACTCAGTGTGCTTTATGTAACCCCATAAGTGCAACTTTTCTGTAAGATTTCCTATTAACTATGGATCTATCCTCTGAGGTTGTGTTTTGACCAACTGCAAACACCTTTCTGTATATATTAAACATACTCATCTATCATTAGTCCATAGGGATATACTGACACTACTGTGTGTACCAGTCACTGTGCTAGACATCACCTAAGTAATGGCTGATTGTCCTTGTCAACATGCATCTCCCGAGTGGCCCAAGGGAGAGGAAGAGATGAATCCAAACAGACCTAGAGGACTGTCACTGTGATAGGAAACAGCAGGTACCCTCCAGGGAGCGCCTGTTGAGAGCAGAAGCCATGGTAGATGTGGTCCAGTCACAGGTAGCAAGGGCTTCATAAACAGTTGCTGAGTTATAATAAATAAATGGGTGGATGTGTTTGTAAATGGTGAGAACTGACGGTTTCCCATACTGCTCAGTAGCCATCAGCTCCCCCACAAAAGAGCTACTTTACAAGAGGTCCTGTAACAATGTAACAGTGCGTCATGTAACTATGGGCACCCTGCATTTAACTCGTGTGTGTGTGTGTGTGTGTGTGTGTGTG
>LOEQ01002576.1:138895-163474 GCA_001685075.1 Bramus lutescens
TGTGTGTGTGTGTGTGTGTGTGTGTGTGGCCCAGGCAGGAGCAGCAAAAGGAAAACAAGTGTATAGGAGAAGAAAGAAGACCCAAGGTAACACACAGGAGAGAGTGCTAAAGGAAGCTGGTGCAGCCTGGGGCTGGAAAGTCAGGCGGGGCCAAACCACTCAGAACTGCCGCAAACCCACAGGATAAGCTGGATCTGAAATGAACGCCCATCCTATCAGAGCGACAGAGACATCCATACTTCTAAGTCAGCCTGAGACACCTCTGCATAAAGGTCCTTGAAAGCAAAGGCATCTTCCTCCAGAGTAGGCTTGTTGCTCTAAAAACACACGCTTCATTTGCATGCTGCATTTACTCCAGCAAAACTAGCTCTTCCTGCTAATAAGAACCTCCACACAGAGGTTGTTTTGGGGGTTTCTGCCCAAGAATACTTCATATTGGAGAGGGGTTTCTCAAGGCACTTATCACTCTGACCTTTCCCCTGCCCTGGTGGCTCAGTGACCACTGTGTATGAGAAGAGATGGAGGTCAATGCTTGCATCCCAAGTTCAAATTACAGGGGCTGTTGTGCCTTTCAACTCGACTCTTCATGGCTCCTATGCAAGCTCAGTTGACAGGAGGCTATTTCTGGAGTAAGTTGTAGGAAATGTGGGCTAGGTGGTCCAAAAGCAGGTGCCATGTGATTGTCTCTAGTCCCTTGGTAGCTCCAATACAAAAGAACCTCAAATTTCTCAGAAATTGGTCTGCCTCAGACCAAGAATCAGGTGAAGTCAACAAACATCTCCGGATCGTCCACGGCCATGCATCACTGAGACTCTGGGCGTCTTCTCTGCTGTCTTAATAGATTTCAGCACATGCTCCACTCATTGACCACCTACTAAGTACCAGGTGCATGATGGGAACAAAGAAGGAATGGCTCTTACTTTGCATCCACTCCCGGAGAAGTCACTCAGTAATTAGCATGCACCAAACTAAAATGGTACCCATGGGGCTGTGTGGCGTTGGCCTCTTGAGCCCATCTTTGCTGAAAAGTAAAAAAAAAAAAAAATGGAATTGCTTCTGTAGAGGGCTTCCTCTTTTCTGTGGAAATCATCACAGAATGGCTGAAACACAGCCTCCCGAATGGATCTAAAACCCTACATAGTCCTTGGAGCCTCAAATCTCCTGACTTTCTGGGCTGCCTCTCGTCTGCCTAAGACCCACGGAGTGGGAGGCCTTTGGTTGGGCATGTCAGAACTTACCTCTAATGTCCTTGGCATAACTGAGCATCTGGTTCATTTAGGGTAGAACTCGGAGTGGTCAGTTAGACTCCGTTCTTCCCAACCTTACATCCTAGGTATATGCCCCCATGCCTTTGCCAGGCTAGACTGGGTAATGCATGGGAAAATATGTCACTACTGGGGAGTAAGTGTGCCTCATAACTTCTCCCACAGGAAATCAGAGTAGCCTATCTGGGGTGTGAATGCAAGACAGGCCTTCCAAGGTCCTTCTCTCCTTCCAGAAGGAAGTTCGAGAACAAGCTAGAGGGACCACATGGTCTGGGGCACGTCACAGGCACACAGTGCTGAGGATGTCTATGGGCCTCCTAGCTGCAGCCCCATTATCTGAATGAGTTGGTGTGTTTTGCATGGGAAGTTATAGGAAGATAGGAGATGTGGGCCAAGAGTGTTCCCAGAACAGGAAACGACCAGAAGCAGCTTGACAAAGTAGAAGCGTTCTAACTTGTGTCCACAGGCCTGAACTTGAACTCCAGCTGTGCCATTTAGTGACCAGATGAGTTGAGCAAGTCACCCTGCTTTCCTGAGCTATATCCTCATCTGTGAGATAACTCTAATGCTATCCTGCCAAATATCATATAGCAGAATACACAATGTCCAGAGAGTATATGACACTGGCAATATTTATTGATGGTTCCCAAACTGAAACCAGCACAGCAGTTTAGCCAAATGTCACCAGCTCTTACCACCATGGACTACCACATAGTCAACCTGTAACTGCACCAGAGGAGAAAAGGCTCCTTAAAGGGGAGGGAAATATTCTGGCCATACGTGGCATCTATGATTGATGCTTGTTTCAGAGAGCCTGCTTCCAGATAGGAGTAAGCAGCCTAGGAAAAGCAAAGATGATTCATGAAGGATTGGTCAATAAAAAGGCAGAGCCTTTTCTTAGAAAGTCCTGGTGCCTAGGCACAATGCAGATCTTGCTGCCATAGCAACTAACTAGAGTGTGAGCGGCATCACTGCTACGTACACTTGTTCTCTGGAAGGGCAGTCTCTTGCCTGATGCCCACAATCAGGTTTTGGTGGGCAGACAGTGTCACAGACATCATTGACAAACGACCTCTGTTCACCCTAGATCTGAAGAGTAAGAGTGCTTGTTTCACAACCATGAGGACATGAGTTCAAATCCCCAACACCCATGTAAAAAAGCCAGGCGAGTAACTCAACAACCCGAAGGTTTTGGGGGTGGAGACTGGCAGATACCTGGAGCTCAGTGACGAAACTATGAGTTATAGATCGTGAAAACTGACACTACAGGCTACTTGCTTGCACAAGTCAAGTGAGCATGCACCACCCTGCATAGGATTGCTGTGCTATAAAGATATGGAGAATCACGGAAGCCATTAAATAATACACGGAAGGCCACTGCAATGATTTAAAGTCTGCACGTTCAAGTTTTAGATGCTGTCTGGCTGACTTGTGGACTCACTGTGCATCCTGAGAGGATCACCAAAGATCTCCACTTCAAGCCCTAGTGGGAGACTCTGGGAACTCTATAGTTCCTTTGGATGAGCCGGGCTGCGAACAGCCAAAGCCGCACTCAGGGAAGATGTCCGTGAAGTAGTACCAGTCTTTGGTGGCAGCACGTGTTGGCTGTGGTAGATGGCAGTGGTGAGGATGCTGGGAACTTCTGTGTGGCTTCCCAGCAGATTTCCTAGTGCCACTGTTTCTTAAGGTCCTTTGGAAATTGCGGCATGCACAGCCTTGCAAAGGAGGACGCTTGGTCTCGGCTCTGTCCAGAGTTTTTAAGAGGAGCACTTCCCCGGGTTCTATGAAGATGGCAACAGAGAACAGACCTGCACCCCAAGGGTTAAGGGGGCATGAGAAACTGGCAAGCACATAGTGGAAGCTCCCAGGACTCTGCCAGGAATTGTCTTAGCAATCTTCCCATCTAGGCCCAGGAGCACAATGCCTTAAGGAGGAAAAGCTCTGCTTTATTACCTGAGTTGACAAAGGAAGAAAGTTAAAAATGAAGACTCTTGTCCCCAAAATGGATGAAGATAATGACCTCCAACCCCTCTTTTAAAAGTGAGAATAAGGGCAGAATGACAAAAAGAAGGGCCCCAGGAGGCTCCTCTATCCAGCTGATCACTCCAGGAGACACTGTTGCATGCTGTGTGTACAGCACCCCCTGGAGCACAAGAGAGGCACTGCTTACTGACATCGTGGGGGCCCCAAGCACAGACACAACTTGCATCAATTGCATTTGGATTTCATAACAGTTCTGAGAACCTGAGAACTGAGGCCCAGAGACATTATGCAACTTACTCAAAGTCACAAAGTAGAAAAACAAGCATAAAGCTTAGAAGCATCTTTGTTTTTAAGCTCTATAACATACTCAGAACAGTTGTAAATAGCTACAGAAGGCAAACATGATTTCAACACCTGCGTGCTGTTTGTGGGAATGGCAGCTTGGCGCACATTTCCTTGCTCTGTGTGAGGAATCACTCAAATGGTTTGAGCTACTAAGAGATGAAGAAGGGAGGTCTGATTAGAGGGGAGAGAATGAGGTTTTGAGTCAAGGAAGAGCCTATGCAAAGGCACCACGAGGGGACTAGAAAGGCACAGGCACATTGGATTGGGTCTGAGGGTCACTGGTGCCACTAGATGTGCCATTCAAAGTCCTGGACAGCTCAGAAATAGTCAAAATGCCGGTGGAACGAAGAGGTAACTGTGGATGCAGGAGAAGACTTGACACCATCAATTTCTCTGCTTCACTGGGCAGTGGTGGCATACATCTTAAATCCTAGCACTCAGAAGGGAGAGTTTGAGGCCAGCCTGGTCTATAAGAAAGAGTTCCAGGACAGGCAGGGCTACACAAACTCTTGTCTTTGAAAATGAATGGAGGAAGGAAGGAAGGAAGGAAGGAAGGAAGGAAGGAAGGAAGGAAGGAAGGAAGGAAGGAAGGAAGGAAAAGAAAGAAAACTCTGCTTCCTTCCTCCTACAGGTTATATGGCTTGAGCCAGTATGGGCAATGGCCTGCAGCTTCAAGAATAGTGCCCTCCATTTGGAGATGCCAGAGATGTCTACAGGCTGTCTACACCTTCTTCAGGTAGCAGTTCATTCTGATAGTGAGGAAGAAACCTGGGACTGCCCAACACACAAGGCCACTGTCTGGACAGATGAGACAGCTCCCTTCAGAATCCTAGGTACAATCCTAGGCAGATAGGGTAGGGCAGACTCTTCTACACAGAGAGAGTCAGAAGGACCTGCTCTGCCTTTCATGAAATTAACTTTGACTCAAGTTTTCAGACTTGGTCTCGGTCCAGGCCTTCCTGAGAGTACTTGCCCTAACAGTAAATTCTGGTCCCTAATAAATTTAGGATTGGAAATTAAATTAACATAACGATCCAGAGGCTTTCCTGGTCTAATGGCCTCTGATTCTTACTTCTATTAAGCAGAGAACATCTACACTGGAGGTGTCTGGGCATATAATCTTACACAGAAACCAGTGTATGTTCTCAGCAGGCAGCATGGAGCAGAAACTATGAAGCAGTCATATTACACACACAGGAGGATATTAGATATTTAAAGGAATTCTAGAGTGGATTATTTTATAAAGTGAAGAACAATTTTTTTTTGCAAATCAAATAATCACCGAGCATTCGTGTATCTCGTAACAGTGTGTGTTTGGGTGGAGGCGGCTATGTTGGAAACTGGACACATCGATAATGACACTATTCTTAAATTTCACATGTCAAGCCACCCACCTCAAATGGCACAGCAATTTCATGAAAGAATTTAAATGTTTATAAAACTCCTATTTATTAAGTGCTCGCAAACCCTGTTATTAGCCTGACCCTCTAACTCTCTGTGGTTTGGGTTGCTATTACATCAACTCACTCCTTTCAGCCCAGAAATAAATGAATTCCATGTGAATGAGAGCCCCAAACACTGTCTGCAACAAGACTGTAAGCTCTGATTTATAGGAAAGATAGAGAATTCCCAGCCTTGACATTAGTTACTGAGAAGGATAACGGTCCTCTGAAGCCTGTGGAGGAGGAACACGGAAACTAGTATCCATGTCCTGCATCCACAGGCAATGGCTGTCTCAGCTCAGCTTGATACACAGATAAAGCTGGGGGCCTTCAGTGTCAGCCCTTGTGTTTGGAGGGGTGTGTGGAATGCCTGCTGCTCCCATATTCTAACGAATGCTGTGTATTTTCCTGTTCCAGTCCCATCAAGTCACCAGGGTAGAATGTGACAAGTGGGTTTGAGGATTTGAATCAAACGGTAGTCATTTATTTGCTTGCATACTGGGTGCCACATAACCTTGTAGAAGGTCATCTTCCTCAGCTGTAAAAGGGGACATTTAGATGTACCTTGCAGACAGACAGACAGACAGACAGACAGAAGGAGCTTCAACAGCCCTGGGGATAACAAAGAATGGAGCCTAAACTTACCTTACAAAGTCCTGCCACTCCTGAAGGAATAGAAGGGATGGGAGGAACAGCCCCGGGGACACCATTGTCTGTGCAGCCTTTCACTCTGGGATCCTGTGACCCATATCAAGCATGCACTGCATAGCATTTCCTGAAGGGTAAAGAGAAGGACACAGTTTGAGGTAGCCCATGGAATAGCTGGGGACCAGTCTTCCTGTAGCTTCTATTGCTGTGCCCCAGGGGACCTTCAAAGATCAATTATTACCCGTTTGGGCTTGAGCTCTGCCAAGCCATCAGAGTTACATTAATGGGGAGGCACGCCATCTACCCTTCCACATCAAGGTGCTTTCTGGGAAAGCCCTGGGGCCACAAGGAAGCAGAGCCGGTAGTCTCTGTGACCCTGTAGTTTCATGCCACCCAGCCACCTTCTGCGCATGCCCAGTTCCCATCTTCAGGGCTCTACTTTTGGATCTTTGGAATGACCTCCTCCTTGCTACAGGCAGAACCCATACAGAGTATGGTTCTCTTAGAATGACATCACAGAGTCCTCCCCCCCATTCCCTCCAGCACTACAAAATATTTTCATGCATCCTTGTATGTAAAAACAGGACCTATTCTTGTATCCGTCGTTGAAATGAGAAAGGCAAGCACAGGGGACATCTTTCCAGGATTCATGGCCAAACCATGCCTGGCAAACAGCACACTGCAGCCCCAGCTCCTGAGAGACCAGTGGAGCCTGGTCTGACGCACATTCACCCATGCCTTTCCTCCCTCTCGGGGAAAATGACCTGGAAAGGGTGAAGGAAATTCTGATTCCTTTCCTCCTATTTGTCCTTGTCCCTCTATCCTGATCAAAATGAATGGAGAGAAGCTCCTGGGCTCCAGACCTCACTAGGCTGCAGATTTGTGCAAGGTGGCTTTGTTATAAGACGGATGAAATGAAATCCACCCCTGTCCTGCACAAACACTTGCCCCCAGATGTTTATAGTGGCTGTATTCATTACGGCTTACAGGAGGAAGCAGCCCTACGTGTTTTTCACTCATCCGTAAATAAGAAGCGGCCTGCCTATAGAATGGAAAGTTGTTCATCCCTAAGGAGGAATGATGGTCTGATGGGAGCCACAGCATGAGGGGATGCACTGCAGCAGACTTACGCTAAGGAGACCAGATAGTCTACGATCCTTTGCCAGACATATCTGGAATAGGCAGACCTATACAGAAAGAAAAGTAGAGAAGTGGCTGCCCAGTTGCTGGGATGACTGCCAATTGTTCTTTAGAAGAAAAAGAAATGGTTTTGATATTGACTGTGGTGAGAGTTGCATAGCTTTGTAAATATATTATTTTAAAAAAATTACTGAAGAACACTTCTGATGGCGGGATTGTATAATGGGAGTTATATCCCGCTAAAGCTGAAGATGCACACTAAAGTAACTGTGACATAGTAGGGATGCAACAAACTTCCTCCCACCCCCACCCAGCTTCCGCTCCTTCAGACACCTGATGGAACCTCAGGTGACCGCCACTGTCACCCATTGGTTACTTGATCCTGAAGCACAGAAAGCATTGTTCTGGACATCCATCCTTTCTATGCTTCCTGGCTATAGAAACATCTGCTCTCTTATCTGAGTTCAAGGACAGCCTGGTCTACATAGTGTGTTCTAGGACAGCCACAACTTCTTAAACTTCTCCCAACCATAAGGGGCAGGGGGAGTCAGGTGCAACAGAGAAAGTGAAGTCCTGGGTCCCCATCAGGCTACACTGGATGTATTATGATCTACAACTTCAGCTCCAGGGTGCAACTCCCCAACACATCCAGGACTGTTAGTTGGGGCTTCTGCCCCCACAAGTATTCCAGGCAAGCCTCATGGGGCCCTAAACAGCCTATAGCAGGTGAAAAGATGGTCTCAGGCTCTTCTAGTCACACCACATGTAGGCTTCCCACCAGAGTGCTTGCCCGACCCTGCTGGGTACATCATCATCTCTGGTTCTTGCTCTTTGCCTTCCTGCTTTATCATTTAGCACTTCTACTATTTCTACTCTTTAATTCTTTGCCCACAACTCTTGTATTCTGGAGTCAGCATCACGGAAGCTAGTCTCTCCAAAGAGTCAACGCCAACTCAAGATAACCCCAGAGTCCACAGGGCCACTTAAAAACCTTTCCTTGAGATTGAAGAGATGGCACAGCAGTTGAAAGCCTGGCTGCTATTCCAGAGGACCGGTTTTGATCTCAAGCACCCACATGGAAGCTCAAAACCATCTGTAATTCTGTAATTCTGGTCCCAAGGGATTCATCGCCTTCTTCTGGTCTCCAAGAAACACTCATACACACAAAATAATAATTTTTACAAAATTAAAAAATAAGAGAACAGATCTGAAGTGCCCCATAGTTCCACCACTCCATCCCCTCCCCTGCTGCTCACCCCACCCCGCAGGACCCCAGCAGAGAAAAGGACAAGCGAATGGGACCTTGCTGCTCCAGAGGGTGACAGCTGGTAGAAAGATGGCATGGGGTCCAGACTCGGGATCCAGTCAGAGGGTGACAGGATCAGTCCTATAGAGTTTGGCCGCTTGGACAAAAGCAGGGCTGATGTCCTTGCCTACTTCCTGAGGAGTGTCCTGTTCATGAGTCAGCAGTAATTCACTGGACAGCACTCTGTGTTCAGGAGTCAACCTTTAAAAAGAGAATCCTTGAATAGGGTGTGGTGGCACAGGCCTTCAATCCCAGCACCCAGGATGCAGAAGCAAGTGGATCTCTGTGAGTTCAAGGACAGCCTGGTATACATAGTGGGTTCTAGGACAGCCACCACTTCATAAAATGACTCAGTCTCAAAATCAAAGCAAACAAAACAAAACAAAAAAGAATCCTCACTTGGATTAACACAAATCACAATGACCTGGTTGATGATACCTGGCCAAACCTAGGTCTCCCAGTTACAGGAATATGTGATGGTTTGGGGGAGAAACTCAAAGACAGCCTATGGCAATCTGAGCCCTAAATCCCTTGAGATAAACTAGCCCAGTTCACCTGCTGAGCAAGTGCAGGCTCCCTTTGGGCTCTGGCCTTGAAGCAGGTGACTATGTTCAAGTCTGGCTTGAATTCAAGCTCAGCTGTTCTCTGGGGCATGACCAAGCAGCCTGCCTGGAGGTTTCCAGGGCTCATTTCTCCCATCTAACCCATGAGGGAAGGAAGGGGGGCACAATTACTAAGCTATTGTACATCCTCTCTCTCCTGCTCTCCTCTCTCTCCAGCCGGCACCAATGTTTCATGATTCCTCCTTCCGCAGCATCAGACTAAGCCCCAACATGTCCCGTCTTGTTAAGGCTCCCCTGAGAGGCAAGAAGACCTCTAGGGATTGTGAACAGATTGACAGCTGTGTTCGGCTGGAACTAAATTCCTGGTTCTCTGGCTCCTGGAGGTTATGAGGCCCAAGCTGTGATCAGCATTAAGACTGAGGTAGTACCCACTGTCTACAAATACTTCTTAAATGAGTAGGCAGTCAATGAAAGCCGATGGACTGGGAAGCCTTGTGTGCAAGGTCCTTCCTGCTGTCACTGCTTCATACCCACACCCCTGAGGCCTCAGTGGCCTCTCTAACAGAGTGACCCGGGAAAAGAAGCTGTTCTAGCTGCTTAGCTAACTGGCTACCCCACAAATATCTAGGACAGTATGAAAAGTATACATTTTGAATTCAGAAAACGCTGAGGAGGCCATGGCAGGAAGGAGGATCAGTTCTCCCAGACACACTGGAGGCACTTTTCAGCGTCTTCATTTTCTTAAGCTACGCTTACACGTGACGACTTCCAGTGTGGCATGTCATGTGTGGCCCAGACATTTCACACGTGTTCAGGTCATGCGTGAGCGTCTGTTTCCATTGCCAAAGACCTGCACATTTTAAACATTTATAAACTTATCAAAGATTTAAAAGTTAAAAAAAAAGAGAGAACAAAGCCACACCTTTAATGCCAGCACTCAGGAGGCAGAGGCAGGCAAATCTCTGTGAGTTCAAGGCCAGCTGGTCTCCAGAGCAAGTTCCAGGATAGCCAAGGCTACAAAGCCAGTAGTAGGACCCTATGCAAAAGCTTGAAGAGACCAAGGAACATGGAGGTGGAATAAAGAGATGGAAAAGAATCTAAGCAGTTTGGGGATGATGAGGCAGCCATGTTACAGGGACAAGCCACAGCAATGGGAATGACCAAGCAGAAGGACCAAGGAGGAAAAGGAGATGCAGAGAAACAAAAATGAAGAGCCCCAGAATGAAACATAGGGGACAGCAGTTGAATAGTCAGAGATATGTCATCACATTTTACTGACAATCTCTGTTAGTATGGTAAATTCTTCTGGCTAAAGGTAAGGTGTGTTGGATGAGTGATTAATGAATGAATAAAAATATGGGAAGGAGATATAAATTCTAGAGTGGTTTGAATATGAGAAGAAATTGGATGCCTTAAACTGGCTGGAAAATCTCGAATGTTCCATGAACTTCTCTTGAATCTAGTTTAGCCTCAAAATAGTTTAGGGACAAATCCGAAGAATGACATTTATGGGCATTCATCTCAGGCATTCTTTATGCTAAAACAATTACAACCGCTTGTGGCATTGTTAGCTGTTGTTACCTCTATTATCTCCTGGGTAGATGGGAGCAGGGGGACACAGAGACTACAAAAGCCAAGTAAAAGAATGGCATTCACACTGTCAGGAAATCGGAAACTAGCCTGCCTTAGTCATGATTTCATTATTGGGTGAAACTCGGTAAAATGCATCCTTCCCTAGGTCCGGCACACCCGAAGGCTGGCAGTACATTCTCTGCAGGTGCCCCCTCCCATGTGACTGAAGTCCTGTGGCAGGACTGGGGTTGGAGACTTGATGCCTCCTTGGCATGGCATTACCGTGGAAGAGAGGAGCGGGCAGTTGGTTAATGAGTTCCTACGTGGTACCAGAGACTAAGCTTTGCAGGAGTTACTCATGCAGACCTCACAGTGATGCCCTGATATACTCAACTCTGTTTTACAAGGGAGGGAACTGAGGTTTAGTGAGTGACTGCCACTGTTTTAGAACCTAGGCCTTGCACCATGCTAAACCCTACTAAGCTCCAAGCTGTGTGCTGTCCACCACCCACCCCCACCCATTCAAGAGAGGTTAAATAGCACCTGTGAGGCAAAGCTGGATGGAAAATGAGAACCCCAACCAGGTGTCCAAATCCAAATCCCCTCAGTATTTGATCAATAAATATTTTTTTTTTTAGGAAAAAAAGTGTATGGGTCCACATAGCCAAACAACAAGCTTGGTGGGTTGAAAACAAAGCCAGAATAAGGTAGCATTGATTCTAAAGCGATTTTACAACTGGGCCACTCTTGAAAATGACTCACAAATGTTCTAAGCTACACTTTGTACAAGCTTTATTTTACGAAAAGATGCAAATTTACGCCCAACTTGTAAAAGGCACAGAAGTGCAAGCGTAGAAGGGAGCTGTAGACAGGAAGAGTTCTGTGGCAAGAGAGGGGAGTCCAGGCCTTACCACAATAAGACAAGGAAAATCCAGTGTAATCGGGTAGAAATGCCAAGAAATGTCCCAGGGTCTCACTCTGCTCCATTTGGCTCCCCACCCTTACATTCTTCATCAGATGGATTTGAAAGAGTCGCAAGTGCAGGGTGTAGAACACAGACTTTATTTCAGGTGGTGGTGGAGATCAACTGCCCCATCCTTGGAGAATTCTATTCAACCAAGATTATTGAAACCTTTGATAATCTGGCCACCCCCAGCACTAAAGTCCAGGTGCCCCATATCTAGAAACATTTAATGATATGTTAACTCATCCTGCCTGCATCTATCCCCTTCCAGGAGCTGCTGGAGGAATCTGAACACCTTAGAGCCCAACAGTCATTCTTGTTCCAGATCTCTAATCAGACAGGACCTGGAGAGTTTCTCAAATGAAAATATANCAACTGCCCCATCCTTGGAGAATTCTATTCAACCAAGATTATTGAAACCTTTGATAATCTGGCCACCCCCAGCACTAAAGTCCAGGTGCCCCATATCTAGAAACATTTAATGATATGTTAACTCATCCTGCCTGCATCTATCCCCTTCCAGGAGCTGCTGGAGGAATCTGAACACCTTAGAGCCCAACAGTCATTCTTGTTCCAGATCTCTAATCAGACAGGACCTGGAGAGTTTCTCAAATGAAAATATAAAGAAAGTTGTTGACGTCTCTCACAAAAGCAAGTGAATTTTAACATCTACAGTGGAGTCAGGGGAGGCAGGGAAGACTAGGGAAGACAGGTCTGTCGCATCCCTTCTGTCTTCCTTTCCCATGCCCTCCAGTGCCTTCCTACTTTTCCCTGGAAAGCTGCCACCTGTAGGGGACCCTGCTGAGAACTGTAATATACCATCCATTGGCAAGGCTGGTATTTGAGGACGTGGGGACAACTGGACAGATGATAAAATTGACCGGGCAAGGTGGCTGCAAAGAGCTCACTGCTCTTTCAGAGGTTCAGTTCCCAGCACCCACATGGCAGCTCACAACTGTCTGTAACTCTAGTTTCATGGGATCCAACACTCTCACACAGAGAAATATGCAGTCCAAACATTAATGCACAGAAAATAAAATAAACAGAGTGATGGGAAATTGTGAGAAGGACTAAGGAATGCATGGTAACTAGAAGTGGCTTCGCGGAGACCAGTAAGTGGGCATGGCATTTGTCTGTGTGTATTTCCTCCAGGAGAGGAGCCAGTGGACAGCTCACAACTGTCTGTAACTCCAGTTTCAAGGGAGCCAACACCCTCACCCAGACATACGTGTAGCCTCAACATCAATGCACATAATGACAATGAGCCAGGCGTAGTGGCACATGCCTTTAGTCCCAGCACTTGGGAGGCAGAAGCAGATAGATCTTTGTGAGTTCAAGGCCAGCCTGGTCTACATGGAGAGTTCCAGGAGAGCCAGGACTACATAAAGATATTCTGTCTCATGAAAAAGTATGCGGACAATGTAGTTTCTCATCCCCTTGTGTGTCTTGTAGTAGTGTCATAGTCTCAGGAGGCACTGGAACTGCTGTGGGCTCTGTGGGGTCCTTGGAATCTGTTGTATACCGTCTGCCCACTTCAACCAGTCTGTTTTTTTTCAAAATCAGTTAAAGATCATCTTATAATATTTGTATCTTTCAATAAAGCTCATAATTTTGTGAGAGACGTCAACAACTTTCTATATATTTTCATTTGAGAAACTCTCCAGGTCCTGTCTGATTAGAGATCTGGAACAAGAATGACTGTTGGGCTCTAAGGTGTTCAGATTCCTCCAGCAGCTCCTGGAAGGGGATAGATGCAGGCAGGATGAGTTAACATATCATTAAATGTTTCTAGATATGGGGCACCTGGACTTTAGTGCTGGGGGTGGCCAGATTATCAAAGGTTTCAATAATCTTGGTTGAATAGAATTCTCCAAGGATGGGGCAGTTGNTATATTTTCATTTGAGAAACTCTCCAGGTCCTGTCTGATTAGAGATCTGGAACAAGAATGACTGTTGGGCTCTAAGGTGTTCAGATTCCTCCAGCAGCTCCTGGAAGGGGATAGATGCAGGCAGGATGAGTTAACATATCATTAAATGTTTCTAGATATGGGGCACCTGGACTTTAGTGCTGGGGGTGGCCAGATTATCAAAGGTTTCAATAATCTTGGTTGAATAGAATTCTCCAAGGATGGGGCAGTTGTTTATTGATTGGGCCCATCTTATTTAAAGACACCTACTATTTCTAGATCACTTTTACAAGTTGGGCGTAAATTTGCATCTTTTCGTAAAATAAAGCTTGTACAAAATGTAGCTTAGAACATTTGTGAGTCATTTTCAAGAGTGCCCCAGTTGTAAAATCGCTTTAGGATCAATGCTACCTTATTCTGGCTTTGTTTTCAACCCACCAAGCTTGTTGTTTGGCCATGTGGGCCCATACACTTTTTTCCTAAAAAAAAGTATTTTTCTTCCTTACAGTTGTGGATCAATTCTCTTTTAATTATAAAGAATCCATACGAGAGGTGAATGGATAGGAATTGAAGAGGAGTTTGCAACAAAGAAAGCAAAGCCAGCAAACTATGGGGAACTGTCAGCCCTCCTGACCAACAGGGTCAGGACCCACACGTTGCCTGGAAACCACAGTAGTGTGTACTGATAATTCAGGAGTTATCTTGGCAAGAACCAAAGTCTAAAATCTTGTTGGAAGTTCAGGCGGCACACTCCACCCTAATCCCAAAATGCCTTCAGTCAGAGAAGACAAGAACCCACAGGTCACCCTGATAAGCAAGGATCAAACTTGGACTTTTTGTGCCTAAAAAAAGAAAAGGTATGACTTCCTCTCTCAGGTATGGCTCTAATTTCCTTTTTATAAATATCAGGAATTATCTAGAAGAAATCCAAAAGGAGGCCTATATTTTGGTACAGTGTATCACAGAAAAACTTCTAAGTTCCCTTTAGAACCCAGTAAAATATATTAGGTAATGTTCGGTAAAAATGTTCCAAAACCAGAAGATCCCATCGTGGAGGTCTGGTATTATGTTACAGAAAACACACTGACTTTATCAGCTAGTAATAGAAACAGCCAGAACACATTTAACAGGTACAGCATTGACTGTCCTTTTTGGTAAAAGACACCTGAGTGTCTAACTAGTCCATGTTAGTCTTAGCACAGAGATAGCAGAAAACAAGGTATATTTGGAGCAAGAACTAATGATCCAGGGTGTGTCAGATTATAGGAAAGTCAAAAAGAGTCTGTGGCCAGGCACAGAAGTGCAAGCATAGAAGGGAGCTGTAGACAGGAAGAGTTCTGTGGCAAGAGAGGAGAGTCCAGGCCTTACTACAATAAGACAAGGAAAATCCAGTGTAATTGGGTAGAAATGCCAAGAGATGTCCCAGGGTCTCACTCTGCTCCATTTGGCTCCCCACCCTTACATTCTTCATCAGATGGATTTGAAAGTGTCGTAAGTGCAGGGTGTAGAACACAGACTTTATTTCAGGTGGTGGTGGAGAAAACAAGAGTTTAACCAACTAAAGTATTCCCAGGGGAGAGAGTGGGCCATGATTGAAGGGGCTTCTGGTCAGATTAACATTAGAAAGTAGCCTGGGCAGCTTCCTGTGGGGGTGGGCTTTTCTAAGTGATTGACAGGAAAGGAACAAAAGCGTGTAATGTTTTGAGGAAAGATTGGAATGTCACACCTAAGCCCTAGGTAGAGGTTAGAGCCCAGATTCCATTCCTTGAACCAGCAGTCAGTTCTGCTGGTTGGCTTCAACAAAACCTTGAGGCTCCAACTTTTCATATGGTTGTTAAATCTTTAGGGGACAATGCTTCTATTTCTAGGGTTACCAGGGAAATGGGGATGGGTCCATCCTCAATGTCTTCCAAGTCTGTGAATATCTAGCTAGCTACCTAGCGTTGGCAGCCCTCATTCCGGACACCCTCTTTGTGTTTCCAATGAGATGGAAAGTCCTGCAGAGTAGAACTGTCTTCACCCTTTGCACAGGCCAGCAGAGCTTCCTGGGGGGTCTTCTAGCATGATCCTGTGACCTGTACCTTATCTCTAAGGGCAAGTCAAACTCCGTACTCCATGCATAACTATCGGTACCTCAACCCACTAATAACATCAGAATAAAAGGTTGACTGTGCCTATAAGTGCGAGGCCAGACCCTCTAATCTCCCTGAATATCTCATCATTGACTCCATGGGTCCAAATTCTATTCACATTTTTTCCATGAGACACTAATAGCAGCCACTCACATTTGCCAAGTTCACTCTTCAAGGACAAATGACTGTTCTGGAAAGAGCCAGAAAGCTCCTAAGAATTTAATCAAGGGCAACGAACCAGAAGACTTCCCTTAAGGGCAGTCACCTGAGAGAGCTTTACTTGCCCTAATTCTGCAAAAACCATCATATTAACCTGTTGATTTCAAATAGTGTTCAGTGCATATTTAAATCGTCTCCCTGGGGACACAGAGGCATACTGATAAACACTGGTAAACACAATTCTTGAACCAGAGCCAAAAACACAGTGTTTGAAAGACATATTTGGAAAATTCTAAGTGGAAGGTACTGGCCTGTATCTAAGCGAATCAAATACGCATCTTCTCTCTGAAGCAAAGGTGGCCCCCATGAATCTAAGTAATGTGCAGGGCTTGCAAAATCCCATGTGTAGAACACAGGACAGAGCAGACAAGCAGGCCTTGGTGGACTCCATTTCTTCCTGGGGCAATGAAGAAGGTAACATTTTCTTTTGAGTGAAGAACTTATTGATCTAATGGGTTGCTGCGAGAATTCAGACTCTCTTTCTTGAAGCCTGAGCAGGTCACCACCATACTGTGGACCTTAGTGTCTCTTCTTTGATGCAACCAATAAGCTGGGCTCAAAGATTTAAGGCGGTGTTTGGGGGCTGTTTGCGACAGGATGAAGCTATAACCCTTCCAGGAGTTTTGGACAATTAAGTCAGGCAGAGCACTTTGGGGTTGTCAGTATTTCTGAGGCTGCCTGTCACTTGCATCATCCTTGGGTTCTTGCTGCTGTTGCTAAGATTTATTTTGTTTTTAATTACTTGTGACTGCACATATGTGTGTCTGTCTGAGTGCAGGTCTATCAAATGAGTCCAGGTGCCTCTAGAGGCCAGAGGCAGCGAAATTCCTTTAGGACTGGAGTTAGATGCAGTTGTGAGCCAACCAAACTCATAATCTCTACAAAAGAGATACATGCTCTTACCACTGAGGTATCCCTCCAGCTTGTCGCTGCTACTGCTTTGCAAAGCTTCTGGCAATCTGTGGATCAGCATTGCTCCTCTTCCCATTTGCTGGAAGATCCCAGCAAGGCAACAAACAAACGATTGAACAATGACCACAGTGAAGATGGCTCAGGCTCTTCAAGGCTGGAGCCTGGAATACGTGCCAGGACCCCTGTGACCTCAGTCAACTTTCAAGTACTGTTGACTTTTCCAAGACTCTCGCACACGGATTGTTTCCTCTACTTTCTTTTCCTTTGAAGACTTTTCTTGTTCATAATCGGCTTTGTTTTTCCAGTGTCCACACCCTGCTTTTCCATTTTCAAAGTACATTACCCAGAAAGCCATTCTTTGCCCTTCCAGAGCAGAGCTAACATTAATGAATCATACGTGCTCCAGGAGAAAGAGTAGGTTGGGAGTGGGAGTGAGCGGGAGAAGATGCTCCTTCCTTTGCTTATGGTTTTTGCCTGTGTCCCCACAATCTGCCTTTTCTCCACCCAGCAGGTGGGGATGAGCTTATTTGAAAAGACAGATCTAGGCCTTGATGTGAGGCTTGAGGAAAAGTCGGAAAGGACTATCAACCTTCATTTGAAGGCCCAGGTTTGCCCTTTCCTTGAACATTACAGAAGCTAAGCTGGAATCACTTTGGGTTGACGTTGGAACCTTAAGGGTCAGTTCAAGTCTAGGGACCAAAGTCCTAGCTTTACAGTGGCTTTCCTAAAGTAGGTCAGGACTTAGAGCCAAGAACACTGTGTTTCCAAACATTCTGTACAGGCATTTCAAAGCCTATAACCCCACCTGAAAAGGGAAGGGAGAAATAATGAATGGGGGTCCTGGGGTCCCATGGAACCCAGATATGAATCCCAGCTCTGCATACACCAGGGTTTGGCCCAGTGCTTCCCAACAGGGGACTTTGAAGGATGTGATGGGTCTCAGATCTTGATCTCTGTGCCTCCAAAGGTCAGTGAGGACCTGAGGTAGCAGGCTCAACAGCCCCATCCCCATACACAGGAAACCCTACGAACACCACCATGCCCCATGAAGCCAAAGAGGAAAAATTCAGGAAACATTGGCTCAACCTCATTTTAACTCACCACTGAGGGGGCCCAAGCAGCAGCAGCATTCTTGGGAGAAATGATCCCCTGGACTGCTAGCCTGCGGCAGACTCAGACAAGGAAGGGTAAGCGTAGTAACAAAGAGCCTATAGCATTCAACAGCAGTGCTGTGACTCCAGGCATTATCTCAACCTTAGACAGTCACATGAAGTCATTCCTATGTCCTACAGGGCCACTGAGGAGTTAGTACTCGGAAACCAAGCTGACTCTAGCTCCAACAGAATGCTTCACTTAAGGCCCAACCACCCAACGGTAAAGAAATTCTGATTGCACCTTTTCCCCAGACATCCTTGCGTTTCAGTGAAGTAGAATAGACCAGAGACCTCTCCAATGCAGGAACACTGCCCAACATGCACCATGCTCCAGCTCTCTGAAGCTGCAACCCAGACGGAGGTACGAAGATTAAGTGTAAGGAAAAAGCTCATTGCCTTTCAAAGCCTGCTCACTCATCAGGTGAGCTTTGGGGACCTTGCCAGATCTTAGGCTTTACTTCATTCTTCTGTATTTCTTGCTAGAATCAACCAGCCGCTAGATCTTAAGGAGTCTGTCTCTTAGTGACCTCCTACCTAGGTTCTCAGTCTACCTTGTACCAAAAAGCCTCCTTTCTACTACTAGACTAAACTCTTACTTGGCATTCTGTGGCTTTCCAGATACACTGAGCCCCTCATCACCCACTGGGAGGCCTTGTCCTATGCACCCTGTGACTTTCCTTGTCTTATATTGCTTATTCACTCTCAGCTCCAATGCTACAACACTAGCTTAATGCCCCCTGCATGTGCCATGCCTATATTCTTATTCCTTATTCTGGAATGTTCTTTCTCTTGCCCCCATCAGGCACCATCCTATCTAGCTAAGGTTTTTAGGATCGTGCTATTTTGAAGTCTTCTCTCGATAATGTAGAGTGCACTGCACTTGCCCTCAGCCATGGTTCCAAGGCTGCCCTGCTATGCAGAAGCCACAGCGCACCCCCGTATTTCTACCCCACATATCACACATATAACCTAGACTGTAAGGGGCAGGTCTCTACAGCAATGCTGCTAATTACAGGCATGTGTCCCGGCCACGCAGTATTGTTCCAGGACCTAGCACAATTCCCAAAACATTCAAAATTTTCCTATTATACGCTTATGGAAACACATGAATATTTAAGATATCAGGCATAATATTAATATTTGTACAAAAATGAAAAAAAGATAAGTGTCATCGAAAGTCTGTTTGACGAAAGAGGAAGAAAAGTCAAATGTGGGTTAAGTGAGGATCAAAGTTCTGGAATATACAGTTCTCCCAGAGAAAGTTATGTAAGAGAAGTTGGGGGACCATCTGTTCATAGATACCCCCGGGCAGAGCAAGGCAAAACAGGTGAGTCACAGCTGGATCTTCAGGAACTCACATAAATCTATAACCTAGTATTGAAAAACATCTGGCAGAGAAAAGAAGAGACATGCATGGGGGGTTCTGATTCTCAGGTCCCCAGAGCAGAGTGTGTGGGGGCATCGTAAGCATCTTATGTCATGATTGCTTTTAAGACTCAGTCCATGCAAACCAAAAGCCACCCCCAGCACAAAGGTGCAAGGCTCCATTGTGAGCCATCTGTGCTCTCTGCTTCTTTACAAGTTCTGTCTTCAGCCTGAGAGGACTTGGTCCCTTCCTTGTGCAGAGGAAATCCAATTCCATGAGTTGAATGTCAAAGAAAAAACAATGGGAAAAGACCTTAAACATGACTGATACTTTCCCAATAATCCTATCCCATTGTGACTTAAGAGCATATTCACACAAAGGAGCGCAGAGGATAAAGACTCAGAAAAGAGCTGATGAGAAACCCCAGAACCTCAGTACTGGGCCCCTCCTTCAGCACAGGGGTGTCTGAGGGGCCCTTGTCTGCCGCCGCTTTCCCTCCACAGTGTGCTCTGCTCTAAGAGTTGTAGGCTGTCCTTCTCCTAAATGTCGATGACAAAAAAGCCACCTTCTTTTGAGTCCTTATGAACAGAATCCAAAGAGACAGATATTTGGAGAAGGAGCCCCGCGCCTGTCGGAGTATAGAGAACCCCTGGTTCCCAGTGCTACACCGCAGAACATCTGTCAGAGCAATGCTTAGGGAGCTGAACAAATAATGAGAGATTTAAACGTCTGCACTTGAAAGGTATTAAATTCCACAAGGTGCTGTGTAGGAAAATGAAGCGAAGGCACTTGCCTGAAACAAAGCGTCATATAATGTGTAACCTGCCTTCTCCGCCCTAGACCTGCACCTGCACCTTTGTCCTCTGCCTTCAGGACAGACAAGGTCAGAAGGGAGTTCTGCTATAAGCAAGGTGTCGCCAAAAGGATACCCCCAGATGCAGGAGACCTACACTCATCTCTGCTGCCAAGAGAAGATGCTATGCTCAAGAATGATGCAATCAGATTCAGCCGTACAGCCTCAGAGCTGTGAAGTGGCCAAAGGAAGGCAGAACATGTAATCCGGCTGCTAATCCATCAGTAAGCAGCAGATGAAAGGCCACAAGTGATTTAAAACCACACCTTTATCCCCTGGGCGTGGAGGGGCAAACCTGTCTGGATTACCAGTAGGGGGAAAAGGGGTACATTTCCATGAGAATTAACTATTTTTTTTCTACAAAGAGACAATGAGAAGGTTCTCTTCTTACCTCATGGATTGCTGGGGTAAATATGGAGACAAACATTCATTTTCTTGGTCCCCAAGGAAGCAGCCAGGTGGCTGATGTGAGCCAGTCCCCAGCACCTTTGAGTGGAGAGTTTGGATGTCCCAGCTGAAGGCACTCAGCGCCTTGGGTTTTTATGTCTACAGGTCAGCTTAGACCGGCTACTGACTCATCTATATGCACAATTCTCAAAGAACATGGTTTACTTTATAACCGGATCCAACAAGAGGAGGCGTGGCATTAAATGCGTGATATACACCAAAGGTGTTGAGCTGCCAAGATTATTAAGAGAGACTGGATTTTGGAGCCAGGGCTGGGAACAGAAGGGAGACCTTCTTGGGTGACAGTGTCCATGTCACATGAGTGAATACACAAGGGTCAAGATGCTCTAAAGAGGGAATTTAGAGTCTGCAAGGAGCCCCTCTGGAGAGTCACCTGCCTGGTGACTCACCCAGCTATCCTAGAAGGTTAGGCCAACCTGACCTCCCTCTTCATCTCTGTAGTTATGCACCAGTGTCGGCCTTTATTGCGCAGACTCTTGAGGAGCCAGGCAGGGTTGAGACCCTGATCCAGCAACCTCTACCTGAGGCAAGTTGCCTAGCTTCCTGCCTGCCCTCAGAAGCCTGGGCTGTGAAGTGAGTGAGGTGATGTGGGAAATGCATTGGCAGAACTCTATTCCACCCTCTATAGCCATCCCTACATCAGATCCTGGGTCCCTTCTGAGTTGTGTCTCTAGGGGCCCCTTTAGGTTGCAGTGTCCCCACTCTCCGAACACACTTTACCACAAGTCACCCCCAGAAGCATGGAAAAGGTGTCATTGTGCAGCAGAAATAGTGACAGTCTAAACACAGTTTCACTATCCAGCAACATGGAGACTGCAGCCCCAACTCAGGAGTGGAAGCAATGGAATGAGCAGAAGGTCCAAGAAGCAGCTCAGGCTGGAGATGCTGTACCAAGGGCTCTGACACCCTAGCTACTGTATAGCCGTTTCTTCCGCACTCCACCGGGTGGGTGGGTGGTGGTGCAGGCCTTTAATTCTAGTGCTTGGAAGGCATAGGCAGGCAGAGCCAAGGCTACATTAAAAAAAAAATTCTCTGGGATAGACAGACAGATAGATAAATGAAACATTCCACCAAGGAAGGGAATGGAGGCTCACAACGAGAAAATTGTAAGACTCAAAAGGCCCCGCCTCAAAACTTTATAGACAGAAAACAACTGCTAGTGGAGAGGAGATTCTTTCATGAGTTGTCAATCATGCTGGAGTAGCATTTTGGGAATGCAGCTGCCTGAGTTGCCACACTTCTTTAATAAGCTTCATCCAAGCCTCCTGTAAAAAAAAACCAGTGAGCCCATTGATTCATCAAATTAGATTTGGGTAAAACTGTTTCTTTTGTCTGTCATCAATGTCCTTTCAGTGCTGAATAGACCTTTGTCTGTACTGCCCCCAGGAAAAATCATGTAGAAATTGCTTTCTAGAGAACTTACACATGGCGATGTTTGCAACAAGGACAGGATGGAAACTGCTGCAGAATTACATGGGTGAAGGACACTAGCTGGGTGTTGGAGAAAAAGGAAAGGAATGTAGTGGTTTGCTGTGGTCTTACATGTTGAAATGTAATTGACAACATGATCATCTTAAAAGGCAGAGCCTATCGAGGGTGGTTAAATCATGAGGGTAAAGCCCTCAAGGATGGTATCCTGGCCTTTGTAGAAGGGCTTGGTGGAGTGGGAACATTCTCTTCTACTGTAGGACACTACATCCATCTACCTGCTTTTCTGCCTTCTACGCTGGGAAGACACGGTGTTGAAGGTGCCATCATGAACAGGTGGACCAGGCATTCAGAAGATGCAGAATCTACCCTTGCCCCAGTCTTAGGATTTCCAGCCTCTAGAATTATAGAAATGAATATTGGTTGTCTGTGAATTACCCAATCTCATGTATTTTGTTATAGAAATCCAAGATGACCAAGACCCAGCTGTAAGTAAAATCACTTTTGGCAGCATTTCCCATGTCAAGTTCATATGAGACTTTCCCAGGGAGCAATCATATAACACAGAGGAAAACAAGAGCAGAGACTCAAAGTCCTTGCTAAGTGTAAGCTTTCCTTCCACACAGCTTCCCATGGACACTAATTCCAAGCTGCATGTCTCTCCCTAGGTTCACTCCCTCTCCTCGCTTCATCCCTCAGTGTGCGGCTCTCTTATTTTTTCAGATATCCCCAACAATGGAATATTCCCAAAGCCTAGACTGACCCTGACCCCTTAACCTAATCCCAAACTGTCCTATTTCCTCCAGAGCAGTCTAACCTCCTCAAATCTGGGACTAGAGTCCCCTGAGGACAACCCCTGAAGACCACCAGATGCAAGGAGAGCCAGGCTCAGGCCCACGCCAGTAGGATGCTAAAGAGAAACCTTCGTGGTCATATGAATCTTCTTCAGTCTCTATAGCGGTTTAAGATACATCCACCAACCTTCCTTTCCCCTCGTCTTCATTCACAGCCTTGAATCAGTCCTTGATTACTTCCGGCCTCTTCCCTGTTTCATCTCACCTGGGCATATATATCCCCTAATAAATCCATCCCACCACTAACCTCATCTTATGCTCTGCTTCCTGGAGGGCTCAAAAAGACACAGTGAGTTGTAGAGACAAGATGGGGACCATCACAGAGCTTGACAAGAGAGACATTGGGGTCCCACAGAACATCCTAGGGAAGGAGCTCTCACAAGCCATCATCCCAAGCAGCATTTTCAAGAGCTCACATCTGCCTGCCCCTGTGAACTGTGGGCCTGTCTTTTCATCCTCCCAGACACCAGCAGATGACTGTGGCGAGACAAACACGTATACAAGCACTTAGAGCTCAAAGATAAACAGTGCTTATCAAACGTGAAGAGTACACCCCAAGTAAGGGAATTCAATGTTTTCTTAACTGCCTCATTTATTTGTGAAGCAGGTGCCTCTTGCACAACCGCTCCAGGCTGCCTCATTATTATGCTGACCAGGTAGTGACCTTAACTTTGTCCACCGCCCTCTTGTCCCCTCCCTTCGAAACTGGGCCCCTTTGCACCTGCAGGGAATGAAAAAAAAAATAAGAAGCTTGTTGCTAAGCAACAGAGGAGGGCGGGGCTGATTCAGTCTCTCAATTCCACAAATCTCGGTGGTGCTGATGAGTCAATGAATCCGGCTGACCTGATAGATGCCACGACTTCTGTGAAACCCATGTGGCTCTTCCGTCCAGCCTTCCTCCTACCCTACTGTTTCCTCCAACCCCCATCTGCTGCTTTACCTCTTTCTGCAGTTAGGGAAAACAATCTAGGTCTCCCTTCCAGCCCCGCCACTCCATCTCCTGTCCTCCTGTGTATCTATCTAAACATGCTGGCTTTGCTTACAGTGAAGGAAGTCTGATGCGTCACCTCACCCAAGCACCTGAATGCAATCAAAGTTAGTAAATTTAAAAAATATTGCCCTATTGCCATTGAATATCCCGACAGAAGTTGTTGGAGAACCCATTTTTAGGGGTGTCTATGTGCTTCAGTTTTGACATTCTACTCCTATAACAAAAGGAGACAGTGACAGATTTCCAGGGGCAAGACTCCTGGAGGTGGGAACAGGCAGAGAAGGCAGAGATGGTTTTGCAAACCAGAGTCAAAACCTGGGCTGGAGGAATAGAAAGGACATGGAAGACAGCCAATGTGACTTCCACTTGGTCAAAAAGAAGAAGGGAGGAGCTCACTGCCCTGTCCAAGGACTTTGCACATAGCATCACAGCTCATCATTTGGGGACCCTTGACTTTAACTAATCCATAAACAGAGAGGTACTTGCTTCTTGATACATTCAGTTTGTGCATAAACTGAGATTCAAATGCAGGCCTACCAGTGGTGAGGAAGCACTCTCGATAGCTGATTCGCGAATTATCTATGGAGCAGATAAAATGTTCTCCAGTGTGGGGGATGGAGTCTTTGTCCCTCCAGTGATCTAATTCATCCAAAATCAAATGTAACTGTAGAATTTATGGCTCCAAAAATAGTCTATGCAGAACCTTGAACTCACCTTTTGGGTAATAAGGGAAGAAATTTGGAAAGATCTTAATATAAAACACAATAGATTAAATGAGTCTTCTTTTAAAGGCAAATGGAGTAAAGAACGCAAAAAGTAAAAAGCAATGAGGAACCAGGAAAGACAATACAGTAGTCAAGAGATGTTACAAGGTTTAAGAAGCTGGGCAGTGGTAGCACACGCCTTTAATCCCAGCACTCGGGAGACAGAGGCAGGGGACCTCTGTGAATTCGAGGCCAGCTTGGTCTACAGAGCAAGCTCCAAACAGGCTCCAAAGCTACACAGAGAAACCCTGTCTCAAAAAAACAAAACAGAAAGAAAGAAAGAAAGAAAGAAAGAAAGAAAGA
>LOEQ01002577.1:0-18686 GCA_001685075.1 Bramus lutescens
ATGATGATGATGATGATGATGATGATGATGATAATGATGGTGATGATGATGATGATGATGATGATGATATAAACAACCTAGTTTCTGTGGTATCTTGTCAGTCATGTCTCTTCAACTATATTTCCACTCTTTTCTTCTCTGGGATTACAAATACACACATAGCACCCCTTGGCTTTGCCCTGCTTCTCACTAATGTTTTTGCCGTTCTTTCTTGTACTTCATTTGAGATCATTTCTAAATTTCTTTTTCTTTCAAAATAATTTTTTTCTTCTGAAGCAACATCTAGTCTGCTGTTGAGTGAGAATATTTTTTTCTACATGTCTGGAAGTTCAACTTGGATCCTTATTAGAGTAAAACATTATAAAATCATCATTCTAATAATTTTGGGTGGGAAGTTCAGCAATGCTGTCTTTACTTAGATTGTTAAAACACACCTCCAGAAATCTTTATCATAAGACTACAAAAGCGTGTTTTTGAGATTATAATCTAATTTTATTTTTTTCATTTCCCCCTTTTCCTTCCTCCGTTCAAATCCTCCAACTTACCTTTCCTTGCTTGCTTTCAAATTTATGGCCTCAGTTTTCATTAATTGCTGTTATATACATATATGTGCATGCATGTATCTTCCTAAAATATCCTTCTCAATCTATTTAACATTAATTCTCTGGATATGTTTACAGGGCTGACCACATAGTACGTTCTTCCCTGGGGAAGACTTTCTCTGGCTCTCTATTTCCCATTGCCTCTAGTTCTTTATGTAGGTTTGAGGCCTCCTGGGCTTTCCCGCCCACTTCACCATGTCCATTGTTGTCCTTGTTCAGCTAGTGTTTAGGCAGTCACGGTGGGACTTTGTGGGTGGAGCATCTGACGTGACTAGGAGACACAGTCTCACAGCAACCTCCCTGATCCCCTGGCTGTTGCAGCCCCTCTTCTACAATGTTCCCTGAGCCTTCGGTTCAGGAGCTGTGTTGTAGATGAATCAGTTGGAATGAGCTCCACAGCTCTGCTTTGTAATTAACTCAGTGAAATGTATGATTTGGAAGTCATTTCTCCTCACTCAGGGGTTCCTTTTCATTTTACTAACTATGTCCTCGGATAAGCAAAACTTTGTTTTATGGAATTTCATTTGTCTCATTGCTTTTTATCTCTTATTGGTTTGATGTCATAGTCAAGGAATGGTTGCTGGTCAGCAAGATGACGTGAAAGTAAAGGCATTACCTACAAGTCTGTTGACCTGGCTTTGATCCCTGGAACCCTACACGATGGAAGGAGAGAACTGACTCCTGCACGTTGTTATGGGACCTTCACATTGAAACACACACATGCACATGCACGTGTGTGCACGCACACACACACACAATTGTAAAAAATGCAAAACTATAAAAATAATTGACAAATCAAATATTACAAAAGCTTTGACCTATGTTCTCTGCCTAGAGTTTCATAATTTAAAGTTTTTCCACTCTACTCCATGTGGGGTTGTCTTTTTATTTAACTAGGATGAAGTCCAGGTTTGTGTTGGGGACCATGGACCCCCAGACCCTGAATTTCCTGTAAACAGCTTGTTTTCCTGCAGCTGCTCTGAGCAAACAACTTGTTTTCCTGTGCTTGCAGCTGTTCTGAGCATGAGACCCTCAGGAGTTCCTGATAGCAGGAGAGTGGTTTCTGGTGCGCTTGTAGCTGAGAGTCAGGGTGTGGCCATTGGTCAAGCAGAGCCTATATAAGCTGCCCTGGAAGACAATAAAGTGGGCATTCTTGATTCAAGGGGGGTATTCTTGGCATTCTTGTTTCAAGGATGACCTGTCTCTCTATCTCTGGCTGTGTGTGTGTGTGTGTGTGTGTGTGTGTGTGTGTGTGCGCGTGTGTGTGTGTGTGTTTCAATCTCCAGCCCCTTGCCTGGCTCGTACTGTAGCACATAGCGCATAGAGCAGGCATAGTGCACTACAGGTTTGTTCTTGGTCATGTGATATACAGTATCACTAATAACAATGAAGAAGTGTTTGGTTTACTTCCCACTAAGTGGCCTTGGATATTGAACAGCAATGGCCTTGTGGATGCTGAACCTAACCTTCCCAATGTGAGAGCACCCCCAGAGACTGTCTGCCTCTAAGGCCTTACAGCCACTCTTTAGAGATAGAAGTTCTGATAGGTTAGAAAGAAAACAACAGCAACCTTAAATGCTGCAAACGTCAAATAGACATTGCAAGGCAATCACTGACAACATGCTTAGGGCATAGCTATTTCCTCTGAATTGAAACATTCTATTAGAGTCAAAAAGTTGGCTCAGTGGGTAAAAGTGCATGCCATTCAAACCCAAACAACTGAATTTAATCCCACAACCCTAGGCTAGAAGAAGAGGGCTCAACTCCACCTCCACGTGTGCCGCATGGCATATCTGCCACTCACACACTATGCTTGGGCACTCTCACATATGTGCATACCCAACAATAATAACTAATGAAATAATTTTTAAAAAGACTCTCTTGAGGCAACTAAACTTATGACACTCAAAAAGCTGTAAGTTTTGCATTACACTTAAGTACTAACCCCCTGTGCATTGATCTGTGAGTCTCATTCTTCTGTGTGTAGTCACTATGACAAAGAAGGGGCAGCCTCCCCCTACGGTGTGCCTGAGCATCCTTGGTGGAGGTTAGTTGATCATGAATGTGTGTCCTGATTTCTGGGATGCCTGTTTTGTTCCATTTGTCCTGGCATCTACTTTCATGCAGTTGCACTCTGGTATTTGGGTGTGTGGGTGCATTTATGTATGTATGGACGCTTGTGTGTGTGCATGTATGTGGGGCCAGAAGGCAACTTCAGGTGCCTGTCTTCAGGACTATCCACCTTCTTGCTGTTTTTGTTGTGCGGGCTGTTTTGCTGTTTAGAAGGTCTCACACTAGTCCAGAACTTGCCAAGTAAGTTAGGCTGTCTGATTAGTATGTCCCAGTAATACACCCATCTCCACCTCTCTAACACACTCTAGTTATTGTCGTTTCTTAATGTGGGTTCTGGAGATCACCTATGACGGTGAGTTATCGCCCCACCCACATACTGTTTTGATATCCGTTTTCATAGCTTTATTATGCGTTTTGGAATCAGGAAATGTGATGTCTCCAACTTCGTTCTTCTTTCTTGAGACTGCTTTGGCTATTTGACATTGCAGAGTAAGTCCTGTGTATGTTGTAAGAATCGCGATATGGATTTCATGGACTCTGCAGACTGCTTGGTTTCTGTGGATATTTTTGCTTCATTCTCCTGGCACAGCCATGTAGCTTGTGTTTCCTTAGAGGAACGGGCATGATGAATAATTTTATCTTACATGGTTTAATAAAGTATATTAAGGACTGGGCACCTTCTAACAACAGTTAAACAGTTAAGAGAAGCAGCCTGTGATAGGTGAGACTATCACATATTTTATTTGTTCATAAAGGATAGCAAGAGCTTATGCTCTACATCCCGAGTCAAGTGAAATGATCCTTCTTGTAACACCTGCGTTACTCTCTTGTACACTTCGCGCACCACTGTATCGTTTGTGAGCTGCGCAAGGGCCTGGAGACTGAAAGAACACACAAGAGACCTGGGTCATTCGAGAGGAGATAAGCAGAAAGCCCTTAACTCAAGCTTAGGAAAAAACCTTAAATACCTACTGCTGCACAATGGAATTCTCCCAGGCGGATGGGAAATTATCACGCCCAAAGTGGAGTAAACAATGCCCTATAGCTAATCACCAGGCAGGGCAGAGGGAGCCCAGGATAGCCGAAAAATGCAACAAAATGTTTGGCCAGAAACTGTCCACAAGATGAACCCCAGGAGGAAGGGTAGACCCATGGGCCCTACACCTGCTGATAAGCACTCTAGACCCATCTGACGTGCCCTGCAAACACGAGAGGACAAGAGCACCCTTTCCTCTCTTCCTGGGGAGAAGTCTGGGTGTCCCAACAGGGAATACAAATGAGAACCTTTCTATAGCGCCATACTGAGCTAGCAGCAATTGGTACTCTGAGTCTCAGTTTGGGGGTCGTTAATAAAGAATGCCCATTTTTAGGGAGGATTGGGCCCAGTGGAGTGTTAGCTGGGCTATAATTCTCTCTGCACCAGAGTAAAGCGTGGGGACAGTGCCAGAGTTGATTAAACAATGTGATTTATAATTTATGTATATAAAAAGTGACTGAGCCCATTTTGCCACTGGGCGTGTGTATCTTGGTGTGCCCTGTCCTATTATGTTTTTGTTTTTCCTACTTTCTTGACCTAAATATAGAGCTTATAATACTTTTTTATTAAAGGCTTTTGTATGAATACAGGAGAAAGTACCTTATGATCCCAGCTAAGTAGCTTTCTTAAAAATTCAGTTTTTCAGCTGGTGGTGGTGGTACAAGCCTTTAATCTCAGCACTTGGGAGGCAGAGGCAGGCAGATCTTTGTGAGTTCAGGGCCAGCCTGGTCTACAAGAGCTAGTTCCAGGACAGGCTCCAAAGCTACAGAGGAACCCTGTCTCAAAACAACAACAACAAAGTTCAGGTTTTCACTGCTTCCCTATTTATGTGTGTGTGTGTGTGTGTGTGTGTGTGTATGTTCACATGGGTGTGGTGCATGTGTGTACATGAGTTTTTAGGGGTCCCAAGGTCAATGTAGGACGTCTTTCTCAATCACTCACCTCCTTATATACAGAAGTAGGGCATCCTGTTTGCCCCAGAGCGGCTGGTTCCATTCATCTGGCAAGTCTGCTTTCTCTGGGGAATTTACACCTCTGTCTCCTGACTGTGGATTACAGACAGGCTGCCACAACCACCCAGCTTTCACTAGAGTTCTGGTCTTCAGGCTTGCATAGCAAGTGCTCTCGCCACTAAGTCACTCCAGAGCCCTTCATTGCTTCCCCGAGACAATGTTTAACTATATCTTCTTCTTCCCGCCATTTAGTTAGTTACTTTAAATCAATGTAATCCAATTTTAATTTGGTTTTCAGAGCCTATGACTCATAATTTTTGCCTTTTGGTGATGGGAGTTCTGGATCTATGGCCCAGTTTTGCATTTTGTAAGTCTTTCATAAATATTCAAAACAGAGAAGAATATTTAGAAGACAAGACTATATAGAGCATATGTGGTAATTTAACTTTTGCCTCATTAATTCAAAATATGCTTTGAATATCCAGCGTGGACATGCTCATGAAGAGTGTTCATGAGTTGCTTGGGGCTCTTGTTAGAAAGTATGTTGATCTTCACTAGAGCTTCTGGGCTCCCTACTCTTCTCCAGCTCTAGCAGGCTCGAGGGTGATGGCCGACGGTTGCTCTGAGACCCTCACACAGAGTAACAAGAACACACCTGAGTCATTATTAGCTGTAGCCTATCCTCACGAATGGCAGCCTTCTTGTATCCATTCCTCTCCCATAGATTAGACTGGCGCTTCCCAAACCCTGCTGTTTCTCTCATTTCTCTGTGATTCTAACTTCTCAAGACAGCATTGTTTGATGCTAGGAGATCTCATTTGCAGAATTTCTTTAGTCTAACTCTCTTTGTCAGGTTTCATGCTTCCTCAAGTACTCTACAGGGTGAAATGGTTCTGATTGTTCTTATTTGATTTGGTTCAATATGTGACCCTATTATAATAGGGCTAAATAAACATCAGTTGAATGAAGTTGTCCTCCCTTTTTGCTTTTGACCTTTGTTGTTGTTTTCAACAAGCCCCTCCCCCACTGACTTTGGCTCAAGTTTTTTTTTTTGATGTCTTAAGTTTGTCCCCTAAATGGATGATAGAAGAGGTGTCAGTTCTATTTCTACAGTTTGCTTTCTTATTGTAGAATATTTTAGTCATGTTTTTGTTGTTGTTGTAGTTTTTGTTTGCTTTCGTCAACTTGACACAGTTTGGGAAGAAGAACCTCAATGAGAAAGTGCCTCTGTCAGATTGACATGTAGGCAAGTCTGTGGGACATTTTCTCGATTTATAATTGATGTGAGAGGGCCCGGTTCACTGTGGGTAGTACCACCCCTGGGCAGCTGGTCCTGGGCTGTATACAAGAGCAGACCCAGGAAGCCATGGGACCAAGCCAGTAAGCAGCATTCTATAATCTCTGCTTCAGTTCTTGCCCCCAGGTCCCCAGTTTGAGTTCCTGTCCTAACTTCCCTCAAGGGTGAAGGTGACCTGACTCTATTTCAGAGTAAACCAAAATAAATACTTCCCTCCCCAAGCTGCTTTTGGTCACAGTTTTTTATAACAGCCTATAATAGCAACTCTAACTAAGAAAATGGCATACACATTTTCCCAACATCTTTTATGGAAAATCGTGGATGGAGAAGGGAAAGCAGTGATGCTGGGGTCTGGCTAGGAAGAGCAAAATACTTCTAAAGGGCCGAGCTCATTGTCAGTTGAGAGAGGGCCAGATTTCTCACTGGTCAGTCATGGCCTTCACTTTGAAACGACATATAGAGAGTAGAAGGAAAAAGCAAATAAAATACTTCCCTATTTCTTTTGGCACCGTAAAGGTGATATGCTTCAAAGGCTGGAGTGGACATGGTATGCCTCAAAGAATGTGTTTCTCAATATAGATGGATAATGGATAACCCACCCTGCCTGTGGCCTTCGCTCTGCAGGCGCCGTGTGCAGTGATTCTGGCTTTATTGTGAGGAGGTGGCGGCTCTCCTACAAGGATAGCCTAATAATGTGACTCCCGGAGGCTCTATGCTGCAGATTATGACATTTCTGATCAAGACGCCCAGATGAGCACGTGCACTCCAAAGTGCGGCTCCCTCTCTAGCTACCTCGTCGGCTGTGGTTATTTGTCCCGCAGAGATGGCACAATCTCAGGAGACCTTTGCTTTTCTCAACTTAAAATAATTTACTGTATATGATCTCATCCAGCCGCAGAAGCTTTGTAAACAAAACGGACAAAAGGACCCTCAAAGTGCAATAGGGATGGTTTGTTTTTCCAGTACAGTTTGAGATTCAGAAAGCCTCACAGAGCAGAGACCCTCACAGTTTCAAAAGGCACAGTTCTTAAAATTTGTGATAGAGCTTATGAAATGTTTTGCCTCATTCTTTGTCTTTTGCCTCGGTCCAGTTAGCATGTAGTGTTCCAAGGAAACTTTAATGCCACAAAAGAAGGACTATGTGAACTCCCTTCCTTCCTGACCCCCCTTCTCCTCCTTTTTGCTCTTTCTCTCTCCCTTCACTCTCTCTTCCTATTCTCCTTTTTAAGATGAAATCTTTGGAACTCAACCTGTGCATGTGGCGAGGTTTTGCCTGGACCACGGCCACATGGAAGGATAAATACCACTTTTCTTTTGAGAGGAAGGGCACACAGGGAAAATGTGTAAACACAGCTGCACATGGATGGTTGTGTGTTTTAGCAGCGTACAGCATGTCTAGACTGCTAACGATCAGGATCTTTTCATTTGCTCCTCACACATAGCTATGTGGGCAGTGTGGGCTACTCAGCAAGGCCCTGTCGGTAAACCTGGAGTCCATGATGACAAGTGTAGCATGCAGAAGGAAAGGAAGCAGATGTTTGCATTCATCAGCAAAATACCCTTCAGCTCTGGGCAAGGCAAAGAGAGATATCTGAAAAACACTAAAATTTTCTATCCACTCTATTGAATCAAAGACCCAGATATTAAGCCGCACACCTACAGACACCTGATTTTTGACAAAGGAGCAAAAAAACCTATAAAATGGAAAAAAGAAAGCACATTTAACAAATGGAACTGTCATAACTGGATATCAACATGTAGAAGAATGAAAATAGATCCATGTTTATCACCAGGCCCAAAACTCAAGTCCAAATGGATCAAAGACCTAAACATAAAGCCAACCACACTGAACCTCATAGAGAGAAAGTGGGAAGTACACTTGAACTCATCGGCACAGGAGACCACTTTCTAAATATAACCCCAGTAGCACAGATACTGAGAGAAACATTAATAAATGGGACCGCCTGAAATTGAAAAAGTTCTGTAAAGCAAAGGACAGAGTCAACAAGTCAAAATGGCAGCCTACAAAATAAAAAAAGGTCTTAACCAACCCCATATCAGACAGAGGGCTGATCTCCAGAATATACAAAGAACTCAAGAAATTGGTCATCAGAAGAACAAATAATAAAGAAATAAACAAATAACAAATAAAAGAAGAAAAATAAATGGAATACAAACCTAAACAGAGAACTTTCAACAGAGGAATCTAAAATGGCTGAAAGACACTTAAGGAAATGCTCAACATCCTTAGCCATCAGAGAAATGCAAATCAAAACAACTCTGAGATTCCATCTTACACCTGTGAATGGCCCAGATCAAAAACACTGATGACAAGTTATGCTGGAGAGGATGTGGGGTAAAGGGAACACTTCTGCACTGCTGGTGGGAGTGCAAGCTGGTACCGCTGCTTTGGATATCAGTGTGGTGATTTCTCAGAAAATTAGGAAAATCTTCTCAGTTGTCCTGAATCAGCCATATGACTGGTGACGAAATAAATAAAGCCCAAGACTGTGTCTACTAGCCTGACACTCTGAAGTGAGATAAAAAAAAAAATTTTTTTTAAGGTAGGGCTTTTAAGAAAGGGAAATTTTCTTTCTTTCTTTTTCTTTCTCTTTTGTCTTTCTCCCCCCCCCTTTTTTTGGTTTTTGTTTTTATTTGTTTGTTTGGGGAATGCAATTTTGGCCAGAATGGGAGAGTCTTTTTCACTTCTGCCATGACAAATAGGGCTTGTTACATGATGGAAAGACAGACAAGATGCAGGCTAAGAAAGGAAGCCAATGACTCTGGAGTTAGGGTTTCTGGGGTGGAAATAAAATAGAGAGTAGATTCACACAAGAGTCCAACCTGAATTTCTTAGCCTCCCAGGACTGGGTGCCAGGAAAAAGAAGGACACTGTGGGAAGAAGAAGCTGTTGGGTCCTGTTTGCTTCTCTGCGAAGTGGCCATTTGCCCAAGCTGGAGCAGAGCCAAAGCACAACTTAATTTGGCAACCAAGTGTGATGAGTCAGAAATTACCCTTGAATTTTGCTTTTCAGGGTAGTGGCTATTCTTGCGTGACAAGAAGAGACACTGAAGGTCCCTTCATCTCTGCATTAGGAGACAGAAGCAGGAAGGAGGTGAGGTGTGGTGAAGAGATCAGGTGATTTTCAATTACAGGTCTGCTCATGGGGCTGGGATGTAGGAGCTGAAACCGGACTCCTAGTCTTGGCTCGGAATGGGTTATCAGATGAGGAGGCCCACACAAAGGTCTTGGCATTTGTTTTATTGGCTAAGTTAGGGAAATAACACCAGGCCTTTTGGTAGCCCTGAGTCCACCAGGGAGGGCTCTCGGCAGTAAGAGAAGACAGCACCATGAAAATGGTGACAGAGGAGAGGGAAGCAGCTCCGCTCAGATGTGCCCAAGTGTGCCCTAGGATAGATTCAAGGTGACCCCAGGAAACTGAGCACTTCATGTTACCAAAAGATAAAGAGCCCAAAATAAAACGTACATTTAGTGTGTTCATTGTTATTGATTTACTTGTTTGTATGTGGCAAGGTCTAACCCGCACACTTGCAGCTTCCTGTTTCAGATTCCCTCCTGCTGAGATTATGTGCGTGTGACACTCCAGTCCTAGAATGATCATAGAAATCATTGTAGTGATACACTTCTGAGACCTCATTCGGAAGACACACCTGACTGCACACCTTAGATGTTGTGTACGTATGTATGTACATTTCTGATACAAACACTTACAAAATGGTACATACATGCATAAATGAAACAAATAACAACGGGGGGAATAACAGGTAAAATACTCGCAACACTGTCTCCATTGACAGTAGGGTTCCTTTGCCAGGGAGGAACTACCAGACCACAGCTTTAGTACTGAGCTCATGCTTCCCTCTGAAATCACAATCATAGGTAAGACAGCTATTACTGATACTTTGCTCTCAGGGGAAACTTGATCCTAATTATGTACCTCAGAGTGCACTTATTGATGCTAAATGCGCTAAATACTGAAAAAGTTAGTACTTTTAAAGCTGTGCCTTTGCTAGCTTTAAAATGTGTAGTCACAACCACTATGTCAAAGACCAGAGGAGCTAACTGGGATGGAGGCTGACCTTCAACCCTCCACCGAGGCAGAAGTTGGGCTCTTCTCCTCAGTGCCTTATAGCATGACTGGGGGTGAGCTAAAAGTCCACCTTGAAGGACCACAGTCACAGAACTTGCAGACAATGCTTGCCAAAGTGAAAGTAAGTGGGGCAGGGACCAGAGAGATGGTTCAGAGCTTAAGAGCACTGACTGCTCTTCCAAAGGTCCTGAGTTCAATTCCCAGCAAGCGCATGCAACCATCTAGAATGAGATCTGGTGCCTGCTTCTGGCATGCAAACATGTGTGCAGGCAGAACACTGTGAATGTGATAAACAAATAAATCTTTTTTAAAAATAAAAAGTAAGCAGGATTTATTTGTTTGATTGTGCTTTCAGAGGTCTGGGTTGGAAGGCAGAGGTGACAGAGCACAGCATAATATTTCAAGGGACTGGAGAAGCATTTAAGAGCCCAACCATGGCCGCAGCTGAAGGGGAAATGAAGGGGCTGTAACTGAGAGCAAGATCAGACAGAATGCCTAGCTTCAACTTTTGCCAGTTTCCAAATCCTCACCCTTCAAAAGTTCACTTCTATTTGTGATAGCAGAGGTGCTCACTTTTTGTTGATCATGACAGTCATCTGAGAAATGTGAGACAACATCTATGGGGTATCGGTCGAGCCCATTGTCATATAAAACCTGTGCAATCACTGTGACAGGAGGTTAGTGCGTGTCTCGGTTTGACAGTGACAGTTGTCACGAAGCCATCACTAGTCATCAGCCGTCCACTCTAGCCTGTCCTGGCTGAGATGTCTAGCTAGCGCAGGATCACCCTGGTTAGACATCTGTCAGGCATATGGACATCTAAGACAGATGAACACGCTCTATAAAAAGCAGGACAAACCAGTTGCTACGTCTTCCTTGACAGAAAGCTCTGAGCTTACAGAACTGCTTAACTGCCACCAGCTCTACGGATGTGGCCTAGTTTAGTGCTATCACCTAAAAGCATAACTCAATAAAACACTTACTACACCCTTGCAACTTTGTGGCTCTGTAAGCCCTGGAGAGAGAACTGCCAAGGTCGGTGACAGTGCCATCTGAAGGATTTGGTAGAACTGGGAGGAAATTACTGTCTGTAGCTTACACAGAGGGGATCAAAGCCTATGTTACACAGTGACAGCACACATAAGTACTTACTGCTGGCAATTCCTTTAAGCACTTGCTATAAGATTTGAAAGTGGCGATCGCATTGGAGTCCTATTTGTATAAAGTTGCACTAATGTGGGAGTTGGCAGCTGCAGAAAAACAGGTGAAATCATTTGTGGAAAAAGCATGAAAAATATCATAATACTGACTTACAGCTTTCTGTCAAATTGCTAAGTAGGAGTATACATACAAATTTCTTTTATTATTGTGGTTTGTTGTTTTTAACTTAGGCACTTACTGGGGAACATCAGGCATTAGCAGAACTTGTTTAATACCCTGAATTATGTATTAAATGGAAATATTAGAATCCTGATCCACAACTGCGTAAGAGTGCGTCCAAGCAAGCAGTTCTTAAAGTATTCACTCTGCCAACAAATATTGAGAAATTGTCCTTTCAGTGAAAGCAAACCAGAGAAAATGAAGGATCATGCTTATCTGAGCCTTGGTTCTGATTTACCCACACCTGAATTGTACAACCCCACAGCTAGGGATCGTAGCTACCTTGAGAGCATCCAGTAGCATTAAACCAGATCACTCCAGTCTTGAGTTAAATGTGTTGTCTATTCCTGTGTTAAAAGTAAATATCCTCCCAGGACGCCTTGTCTGGGGTCTGAGTAGAAGGAGAGGAAAGCAGGGGATGAAGAATGAATGAATGATGAATGAATGAACCATCAGCTTCAGGGCTCTGCGTTTCTTTTGCATAGACTCACGCTTTGCAAAAGCAAACACGAATAGAATGGTGGTGAGGTGTTATGTTGCACATAAAAAGTTCAAGAGTATTTTCCCTTAAATGTTCAAGTAAGTGTAAGAAAGAGAAAACAATGGCCCCAGGGGCTCCTCATCGTACCATGTCACTCTTTCTCCCATAGCTTGAACATTTCAAGGAATGCAACACTGAATGATGGGCAAATTCCAAGCCTGGAGTCTCTGAGCCTTTGCATCTCTATGATAACAGATAACAGTAACTTTTAGTTTACTTCTCACATCAGCTATCCACATAAATATACTCATTTCATTCTCATTTTCCTTGTACAACTCAGTGAGCCTTGGCCATTATACTATTTGTCCACAAACAAGATACAAGATTCCACTTCCCTCAAAGTTCCCTGGTAGCACTTTGTGGTTCATCGACCTCCGTAGGCCTCCCAACACAATCTCTATCTGCCTTCTCCTCTCAGGTTGCTTTATGTAAACTATAATTTTATTGATTAACGTGTGTGTGTGTGTGTGTGTGTGTGTGTGTGACTTGAGGAGGTCTGGCATCTCCTTTTTCCATGCGGGATCTCAAGGACTGAACTCAGGTTGTCAAACTTGGCAGCCAGCTCTTTTACCCACTGATCCAACTTGCCAGCCCTATTGTATAATTTTATATGAAGCCCTCCTACCCTATCCCCTGCTGCCTAACTCTGGGTTTTCCCTTCCACAGCTTTAGTTACATAGGATCAATAATATTTTATCAATATTACATGAAAATCATAAGCTCTTCATTGTGCATGGATATTTTGAGATAGAAAGTGTTTGTTATTTTTTTTACTAGAAGGCAGCCCACTGATTTTATTTTTAAAAAATGACATCATCTGTTAGAAAGGCAACTTCATAGCCTCAGCAATTGCAATGATATCATCTGTTAGAAAGGCAGCTTCATACCCTCAGCAATCACAATGACGTCATCTGTTAGAAAGGCGTCCTTAGTCTTCCTATCTAATACTGTTTTGGTTTCATTAGCTGTTCTTGCTCTATTGCACTCATTTGAATGCCTTCCCTGAGTAAATGCCAAATTTCTGAGGATGGAATTACTTGTTTTGGTGCCAAACATAGGCACTGAATCATTTAATATGAAATTTGTAGATACTATTAGGTTTTGGTAAGTCTGCATGGAAATTACATTTTTATTATAAGTCTACTTTCATTTATGAGAATGATAATATGCATTTTACCTCTGTTTGTTGATGCATTCATGCGTTCTGTGTTGAGCTGCATTAACACTTGAGCACGAAATAAGTTTTGCATTCCCCATGTATATTCTACTCAGTCATAAATAAATTATTTTTGTACATTGTTGTTGATACATTGTATGAGTTGTCAGTACATTACTAAAGATTTCTATTTCCGTGTTCATGAAATCCTAAGTTTTCCTATGATGTATATGAGTTAGGTTTAGCTACCAACACCAACCTTATCAAATAAATTTGGAAATGTAAATAATCACCCTGTTTTCTGAAAGTGAGAAAATAGCTTTATTTCTTCTTTGAGAGATTTCTAGAATAATGACTCATATTACCCGGGCAAGTAGTTAACTTTGTGTGAAGTTTTAAAATAAACATCTAATGTTTTAATTAACCGCAGGGTTTAACAGATTTTGTTTTGTTTTGTTTCACTTTTGGCCCTATGACAACTTTTAGCTGTCAATGAATTTGCTAACTTCATTTAAATTGGCAAGTTCATCAGTATAAAACTGTAAATGTCACTGATATTTTAGCATCTCTAGTGCATGTTTGGCTCACTTCCTTCTTATTCAAGACTGAATTTGTTATTTGTGTATGTTAATAAACCAGACTGACTGCCAAGAGATCTATCCATTAGAATAATCTTATACAAGAACTGCCTTTGCTTTTATTGATTTCTTTATTTCCTGTTTGTTTCTATGGATTTCCATTTTTATTTATATTAAGTTCTGTTGTGGGATAAAGCTTTTTGTACACTGAAAAGATTTGTCTCTCGCATATTGGTTTAATAAAACACTGATTGTCTGGTAGTATAGGTGGGGAAACCAGACCAAGAGAACTCTGAGAAGAGGCAAGGAAAGATACAGTTTCCACCCAGACACAGAGGAAGCAAGATGAGAATTCTGTACCATAAAAGGTACCAAGCATGTGGCTAAACATGGACAAGAATTATGTGTAAATTTAGGTTGTAAGAGCTAGTTAATAATAAACCTGAGCAATAGGCCAAATAGTTAGTAATTAATATAAGCCTCTGTGTGTTTCTTTGGGACTGAACAGCTGTGGGACTGGGCAGGGCAGAAACTTCTGTCTTCATAGTCTGGGTTCAGCTCTATTGGTTTTGTTGTTGTTGTTGTTGTTTATTTACTTATTTTGCTTAACTAGGGAAAGGTTTGTATTGGAACTTAAGACTTTATTCTTTCTTTTCTTCCTTCACTATTTAGTGTTTTTCATATCAGCCCTAATTTAGCTTCATCAAATATTTGTTTAATAGTCCCTTAAAATGTGTGGGAATACTTCAGGTTTTTGCATTGTATGAAATAATGAGCTTTATTATGATATTTTAACCTTCCTGTGTCTCCTACCCCCATTACCTTCTTTCCCCAAACAATCCCCCCTTTCCTTCCACTTTCATGTCCTTTTCTCAATAGAAGACAAAACTTGTGACATTTCTCTTTCTTCCAGGGCCTAGCCTTTTCATTTAATATGGTCATGTCTCACTTCTCATCTTCATTAAGACCTCATAATCTCCTCAACTGTCGACAATAGTCATCCACCTTCAAGTAGTACTGTAGCTCTCCATAGACACCATAGATACTGCGTATCTCCCGTTTTCCCCTCCATTCTCGGCGTGACTGCTGCCATCCACTTTACTTCTAATGTTGCTGTTATTAGGTTTTATGCCAACGACAAGCATTTCAGAGTTTGAAAATAAGCCTGTGTCTTCTACACAGGCCTTCATTTTGGCTACCTCTGTTCTGCGTTTATGTGCATTCGAATCTCCATCTGGCATCATAATCCTTGTGTATGTGACTGAAAGAGGAGGGGTTCAGAAGGAGTGAGAGGGGACAGAGAAGAGTAAGGGGTAGGTGACTGTCGTCAAAATACAAATGTACCTGTATGAAAATGGTACAATGAAACTTATCAAGAATAACTAATATATGTTGAAAAAGATCATCAAAGATAGAAATCCCTATGACACTTTGGTCTCACTGTGACATTATTGCCTGGAATAAATTCAGATTTTGTTTCTCTAAAATTATTTTGCTTTCACTTTTTAAAGGTGTTTTCAACAAGTAAGAAATTATGGGCAGGTTTTCTTTTCAGTATATTTGTTCTGTGACTTGTGTATGTTCTGATAAAACAAAACCTTCAGTATTTTACCTTCGTCTTTAATATTCATTGAGCCTGAGTACAATGTGCGTGGAGCATATACATGCATATGTGTGCATTCAGAACACATGTGCATGGAAAGTTATCAGAATTCTTGTATATTACGTCAATTTTCCTTCAGGAACATTGGAAAAATTCTTATTTATTTATTATCTCTTAAATATTTCCTAACCTTTCTAATATTGCTTTTCTTCTGGAACTCTTTTAACAAAATCTTTTCTTATTTTTGAGATTGTAATTACGACATTCTCGCTCTTCCCTTTCCTCATTCAAAACCCCTCCATACCCCATTGCTCTTTTTCAAATTCATGGGCACTTTTTTCATTAATTGTAGTTACATGTAAATATACATGCACATACATAGCTCTATGCACATACACACATACATACATGCACACACATACACAAACTGTAGTTGGCATTTTCTTTGGGCTACCAACCAGCTCCCAAATAAAGACATGAAGACTCATTATTTATTATGAATGCTCAGCCTTAGCTTAGGATTATCCCACCAGCTCCTTTAACTTAATTTAACCTGTCTCTATTCATCTACATTTTGCATCGGGTACTTTTACCTTTTTCTCATTCTGTATGTCCTACTTTCTTGCTTCCTCCATATCTGACTGGCTGGCCCCTGCCATCTCCCTGCCATCTCTTTTTCTTTCTTTCCTGAGCCTAAATTCTTCCTCCTACTTACTGTCCCTGACTGCAAGTTCTACCTATGCCTCCTCCCTTGCTATTGGCCATTCAGCTTTTGATTAGAACAATCAGGTGCCTTAGACAGGTCAGGAAAAACAGCAATACATCTTTACATAATTAAGCAAATGCAGCACATCTTTGCATAGTTAAATAAATATTCTGTAGCACACACACAGCTGTTTTCCTAAATACAACCTGCTCAATCCATATAATGCTACTTGTAGGTATATTTTCAGTACTGACCACTGGGTATTGAATAATCAGTCAGTTTTTCTTGGGAAGACTTCTTTCTCCCTCTCTCAGCATTCTTTACGTGCCTGTAGCTCCTTGTGTAGATCTGAGCCTGCATGGTCTTTGCTCCCATCCCCTTTAGCCTGTCTATTGTTGTCTTTGTTCAGCTCATGTTTAGACATCACATTAGTGATGCTTTATGGGCATATCTTCTGACATCAGTAGGTGGCACAGCCTCACAGAAAGCTCTCTGATCTTTACAAGCTTTCTGCCTCCTTTTCCACGATGTTCTCTGAGCTTAGGGTGCAGGAGTTGTATTGTACTTGCATCAGTTAGAACTAGGCTCTATAGTTCTGCATTCAGATTGGCTGGGACTCTTTGTTTCTTAGATATTAGACCATTTGACGTCCTTTAACTCATGATACCGTGATATTTTACTATTTATTTTCTTTTTGTCATTCATTTTATATAATTTCTATATTTCACTTTACTTTTTACTTTCCTTTGCTGTGCTCAGTGTTTTCATAGAATCACCAAAGGAATAATTCATCTGCAGTATAGTGAATTAAAATTCTTACTACACTCCCTTTTGACTGCTTTATATCTCCATTGTGATAATGAAATCCCCCAACATGGTCCTGTGAGTTATTTGTTTTTAACATAATATTAATGATTATTTTCAAGTCTTTGTCAAATCTTGCAATATATGAATCATATATAGCTATTTGGATTGATTTACCTATTATAAAGGATAATATTTTCTTATAGTTTTAACTTAATTTTTGTTGGATGCCTGACATCTTGCTCAAGATACCAGAAATTAAGCTATATATTAGTTAAGTCAAGAAATGGATGTCACTTCTCTCATACTATTGGAGAATTCAGGAATTTAATCCGTTCTCCAGATGGATTTGGATTTAAGTTTTATTGCTATTTTCTTCTGTGCCAGTTGGAATTCTCTGAGTGAATAGAATAATGTGATCTGGCTAGCTAGTTTTGGTAAACAGATGGATAGAAAGATCATTACTTTACCCATTTAATTACCCAGGCTCAAGCATATCTGCTTCATCATATTTTCATAGTTTACTAACTACACTATTATTCAATTCTGCCTTTGGGCCTTGTTTCCTTTATTAATGCCCTAGTGCCACATAAGACTTATGTCAAATGTGATTATCTCTTTTCCAGTTATCTTATTT
Organism: Bramus lutescens; assembly: GCA_001685075.1. NCBI lineage: Eukaryota > Metazoa > Chordata > Mammalia > Rodentia > Cricetidae > Bramus > Bramus lutescens. The sequence goes on from LOEQ01002577.1 coordinate 17,478, forward strand.
CGTCTCATTATTTTCTCAGATGTCACCACAGTAAAATTGCGACTGTGTGTGTGTGTGTATCCACCCAAAGCACATTGTTACAGATATAAACAGAATGCTCTAAAAGTTTCTAAGGACAGCTAGGAAAGGAAGAGGAGGAGGAAAGGGGCAAGGAGGAGGAGGGCACAATTGGCTGTAACAACCTAAGTAGTGCAAGCAACTGTAGAATATGGGAAAGGCTCAAAAAGTTTCCTCTCTCTAGACTCTGGAGAGAACGCCACTCAGCCATATTCTCCAACCCAGTGATAGAGAGTTCAGATGTCTGGCTTCCCAAACAGCAAGAAAACAAATGCCTGCAATTTTTACTAATGTGTTAACACACTCATGAGACAGCAACACAGCAGGTGTGGCACAGATGCAGACACACAGGCTTATTGAGTCAGTCAAGACACCAGCAGGGACTTCTCGGTAGACAAATTGGCAGGCTACTTGACACATCTGTCTGTCCTGAAAGGACACTCAGACGCTGGTGGTGCTTTGGGAATTAAGTTATTCATAACTATTAAGTAAACCTAAGCTAAAGCTTTAAGTAACTACTTGATTCTAGGAGAAAGACATGGTAAATGGCAAGGTTGGTTTGCAAACATCATTTTCATGGTTGCAACCACGTACTCTATTGCTCAGTGAGGAAATGGAAGGACCACAGGGTCTGCCCCTAAAGTCACAAATCCAGCTCCTCCAAGATGCCATTAGAAATGCCAAAGGGAAATCAGATTTCTGATGGACATATTGTACTTAGAGATGCGAGATAAGCATCAAGATAATGAGATTACACAATGACAGCACTGGCTTTGGGGAAAGCCAGGAAGAAGTGAGAAAGCAGATGTCACTGTCCTTCAATAAGAAGCCACAGAGAACACCATGCATATGTGTGCTTTCATAGTGCCAATGAAGCGAAAGCCAGAAGGGTTGAAAATAGGGGGAAAAGATAAAGACAATAAAAGTGCTTGAGGACTTGAAAATAAAGTAATAAAGCCTGGGGGCGGGGGGGCACGCCTTTAATCCCAGCACTTGGGAGACAGACACAGGGAGATCTCTGTGAGTTTGAGGCCAGCCTGGTCTACAAGAGCTAGTTCCAGGACAGGCTCCACAGCTACACAGAGAAACCCTGTCTTGAAAGAAAGAAGGAAGGAAAGGAAGGAAGGAAGGAAGGAAGGAAGGAAGGAAGGA
>LOEQ01002577.1:27072-45156 GCA_001685075.1 Bramus lutescens
GTGAGTACATACCATATTCATATTTTTGGGTATGGGTTACCTCACTTAGTATAGCAGTTCACCCAGGAACTGAGTAGAATAAAACAGCCTCCTGGTAAACTTTGGTTGTGAGCTGGGTGGTGGTGGTGCATGCCTTTAATTCCAGCACTCGGGAGGCAGAGGCAGGTAGATCTCTGTGAGTTTGAGGTGAGCCTGGTCTACAAGAGCTAGTTTCAGGACAAGCTACAAAGCTTCAGAGAAACCCTTTCTCAAAAATTGAAAAAAAAAAAACTTTGGCTGCAATTTTAATATAATATGGTAGTTAACAGAAATAGCACTATGATATGAAAATTTACCATTTATTCTTATATAATGATTTTCAAAATATATCTATATTTTACAATGTTCTGATTCTGTATTACTAACTCTGTGGGGTTTCTGTCATCTGCAGCATAGTAACCGTATTCTATTGTGCTTTTGTTTCTGCACCACCTTAAGGAGGATGGTATTCATAAGCCTTTGCTGCATGATCTACAGAATTCTGCTCCACAAGTCAATCTTCTTAGCTAGTACTCAGAACACTGCAGAAGATTCCTGCCTGCCTCTGCTTTTTAACATCTATAACATTATTTCTAAGACTCCGAACAGTGACATATGGAGTCAAATATTGTCAACATTTTCTTCATGTTCTTTATATCAAAATCAGTATCCAAGTTGGTGATGCATTCTAAGCTTGGGAAAGAAAGATCACAGCCACTCTCTCACCAGCTTTGGCTTCAAAGTGTCAAAGTAAAATGTTATGCAAATTCTCAGTGTCTGGTATTGGGTTCCTCTTGATTAAGAACATTAACCCAGGAAGTAGAATTTTTGCTGCTGGCAGCAGGTGAAGGCTACTTGATTCTTTACACACACACACAAAGTCTAAATGCATTACCTTTTCTTTACTAAATTACTTTCAAGTAAATACTAACCACAAGTTACTTTGCCAAAATCTTTGGCCTAGAAAAGTCTGAAACTGAAAAGAATACTTTCTGAGCTTCGGGCCATCTGTATAGTCCCCTCCCCCCTTAGGCTTTGCAAAATATGGAGGCTACCTTTGTGGATACAGAGCTGAATAAACTTTGGACTGCCCCATGCCCTCTTGGCAGTACAGAGAGCATGTGTCTCTTAATCAGGGAGCTGTGTGTTAAGGTCCTGGCGGTACCAATTACCAGCTTATGGCACCTTGCAAGACAGTGTGGCTGTCCACCCTGGAGACATCTCAGTCCTCTTGTTATACTTGAAGGTGTCAGAAGTAGACACCAAACCCAAACTAGACACCTGGACCACATGAGTGACAGACTCTAGCCAAAAGAGAGAAGAATTACCAACCATGCTCATTCAGAGGTGTTAGGAGAGGTAAAGAAAAGCAGGGAGGGAGAGAGAGACAGACAGAGAGGGTGGGGATATGAATCATATTCTCAAAGATCAGTTGTTGAAAATACGAGGTCCTCTTCCTTTAATGTTAAGTGATCTGCCTATGCGTCCACACCATAACCCTCTGGAACACCAGCCTGCCCGCCCACAGTTCCATTCTTGCAGTCTTAGAAAGGGCATTAGAGAATCTCCATACTTCTCTTACCTCACCTGTGAAATTGCTGGGAAAACCTTTCTTGTAATGTTGCTCTTAATGTCACAAAATAACGTAGGAAGGATGCCCATTCGAGCTTGGGAAGATGGTAGACATCCACAAGCTTCTTACCAATCTGTGCCTCATAGGAAAACTGTGCATGTCCATTACTGTGTAATCCACAGTAGTGCAGGGGACTCTTAAAGGTAATGGAAGTGTACGCATGCCAGTTGTAGCTGCCCCTACCCATGTGGCTCCATGATAAGCACGTGTGCAAACTGTTCTACTCGATCCCCACAGTCATTGAAGTGACACTCTAATTCATCCTTATCTTACAGAGGAGACCACGGCAAAGAGCAAGGAGATGTGCCCAATTTCTCTCAGGAGAAGGAATAGGGCACGTTGTAGACACTGTCTCCTTGAAGGAGTGGAGTCTGTCTCTTACTCATGACTGTCACCCTATGGACCAGCTCCATGCCTGCCTCAGGTCCTCAGACAATGCTGACTAGTAGTGTGTGCTGCAGAGATACCAGGGGTCTCAGCACCTTTGCTGTGGCTGAGGGTGCTTCTCTGCTTTGAAGAGGAATGGACGCCAACCCTTCCTCCCCTGAGGCTCTGTCCGTCCACCCCATCTGCCCCACTTTGTCCCCTGTCCTCCTTCCTATGCTCCATGTAGACACTAAGTTACTGCTTTCCCTAGCAAAGGAGAGCAGATCTCTAACCTGTCTGAGAAAGGGGAAAGTGCAGCTGAGACGGGGAAAGAGTGAACCGAGAGAGGGGACATAGATGCAAAAGGAAGTGCAGAGCCTAATGAAGGCAGAATGTCCCCAACATCACATCCCCAGAACGAGTTTTCCTTCACAGTTCAGTGCCCTTTGTTTTCACTTAACATGTAGTGAGAATAAACTGATGGGCGTGTCATAAATGGCCAGGTCACGTGTGGCATCAGCTGAAACCCCAGGTAACAAAATCTGTGTGCAACCTTGGCCCAGTGCACTGCAGGAGGGAAGAGCCTACAGGGACCCTTCAATCTCCTGCCAGCAGCGAGGACAGACAGCATGAGCACAGCCGGGAAAGTAAGAAAAAGATCTTGCTGTTGGGAATATATTCTCATTAACTTGCTAAAAGATGCTGACTTCTAACTTAGAAATGACATGCACTGAAAGGCAATGTGTAATGTGTGCTAGAGCACAGGGTGTGCACTGGAGGACAGTGCAGCCCGGCTGCTGCTAAATATCTTTAACAAGAGCACNCAATGCTGACTAGTAGTGTGTGCTGCAGAGATACCAGGGGTCTCAGCACCTTTGCTGTGGCTGAGGGTGCTTCTCTGCTTTGAAGAGGAATGGACGCCAACCCTTCCTCCCCTGAGGCTCTGTCCGTCCACCCCATCTGCCCCACTTTGTCCCCTGTCCTCCTTCCTATGCTCCATGTAGACACTAAGTTACTGCTTTCCCTAGCAAAGGAGAGCAGATCTCTAACCTGTCTGAGAAAGGGGAAAGTGCAGCTGAGACGGGGAAAGAGTGAACCGAGAGAGGGGACATAGATGCAAAAGGAAGTGCAGAGCCTAATGAAGGCAGAATGTCCCCAACATCACATCCCCAGAACGAGTTTTCCTTCACAGTTCAGTGCCCTTTGTTTTCACTTAACATGTAGTGAGAATAAACTGATGGGCGTGTCATAAATGGCCAGGTCACGTGTGGCATCAGCTGAAACCCCAGGTAACAAAATCTGTGTGCAACCTTGGCCCAGTGCACTGCAGGAGGGAAGAGCCTACAGGGACCCTTCAATCTCCTGCCAGCAGCGAGGACAGACAGCATGAGCACAGCCGGGAAAGTAAGAAAAAGATCTTGCTGTTGGGAATATATTCTCATTAACTTGCTAAAAGATGCTGACTTCTAACTTAGAAATGACATGCACTGAAAGGCAATGTGTAATGTGTGCTAGAGCACAGGGTGTGCACTGGAGGACAGTGCAGCCCGGCTGCTGCTAAATATCTTTAACAAGAGCACGCAGACTCTAGATCTGGGGACGTCCTCACTTCCTCACTAACTCTGCAACACAGGGAACTCATTCTGAGCCAACCGTGAGTACCTTGTAAACAGAAAGTTTTAAAGAGATCTTCTACAGAGAAGTCTATGTTTATATCGAGATACCTTAGTGGGCTGTTCTTTGGAATCATTGATTTCTTATGAAAACAGAAAAGTCTGACAGGAGTTTCATAAGAGGAATTTGACTCGGGAACTTAGTAGAGCTGTTCATCCCATTAACCTTTAATAAAATTTCTGACAAGAGGTATGTTGATTTCAATGCTTTAGGATCATCCATGGTAAGATTACATTCCCATGCACGCCGTGATTTAAAGGAGTCCATTGTTGCACAACTCATAAAATCTCTAGAAGCTTTATAGAACTGTCTCTCCTCTCTTTAAAAAAAATCATCCAGCTTTTATATAAAATTAATTCTAAGAAAAGTTGAATTACTTATAAACAGTAAGAATACATACATATGGTACTACGTTTACCACAAAGTCATCTTCCTTCTTCAGTCTGTGTGTGGTACCGAATCATGCAAGCAGTCATTCGGCATAATTAACTGATTCGGACTATCCAACTGCCTAATTATAAAGCCTATGTTTCTGTTGGCACAAGGGCTGTTTTAGGCGTGGGTCAAAAGTCCAACAGCTCACAGTGAGAACAGGGGTTGGAGATTTCTGCATCCACGCACGGTGTGACACGATTCGGTATAGAAAAGATGGGTGGAGAATCGGCACAGAAGGAGCAGTCGCCAGTAGTCTTGTTCCAATTCCCTCTATTTTCTTTCACTCCTGGTCATGTTTAGGATGGCATATCACATTTCAAGGAAAAGTAGGTAGGATAAAGAATGACTGAAAAAGTTAAAAGAAAGACTGAATTCATGCAGCATAAGTAGAAACCCAATCCTATCAACCAAGCAAGAATTAGGGACTAGGGAATCCAGGCTCTTAGGTGCAGGGTCAGTAAAGCGCTGTGGTGATCATCGGCTTGAGTTTATACTGCCTACAACAGCAAAATAACAATGTAGCCAGGTATGATAGACCCTCCCTGAAATCTCAGCGCTAGGAAGGCCAAGACAGAAAGGTTCCTAGNGAAACCCAATCCTATCAACCAAGCAAGAATTAGGGACTAGGGAATCCAGGCTCTTAGGTGCAGGGTCAGTAAAGCGCTGTGGTGATCATCGGCTTGAGTTTATACTGCCTACAACAGCAAAATAACAATGTAGCCAGGTATGATAGACCCTCCCTGAAATCTCAGCGCTAGGAAGGCCAAGACAGAAAGGTTCCTAGCTCAAGGCCAGCCTGGGCTGCTTATTAGAATATTGTCTCAGAAATCCAAAGCCTGGGAGTTCTCTGTGACAGAGTACTTACCTAGGATGCACAAAGTAGCACTTCAAAAATATATTTATGATTATAATTTAAAATAAACATATATCCAATGTAAGTGGAGGCTGTTGGTTCGTTTCCTGGCCACCCAGACCTGAATAACCACATGGAAACTTTATTGATTACAACACTGTTTGGCCAATGGCACAAGTGTATTTCCAGTTAGCTCTTATATCTTAAATTATCCATTTCTATTAACCTATGTATTAATAGAAATGGCTGCGGTAGTCTGTGGCCTACCATTAGGGTTCCGTTGGACATCTTTCACCTTTGGCAGCTACATGGCATTTCCCTGACTCTGCCTACTCTCTCTCTATATCTCTTCCAGCCTGGCTATATTCTGNNCTCTCTCTCTATATCTCTTCCAGCCTGGCTATATTCTGCCCTGCCATAGGCCAAGGCAACTTCTTTATTAACCAATGGTAATAAAGCATACTCACAGCCTAGAGAAGATAATCCCACATCAATCCAATGATTTCAGTCAAACAACCTCTTTCAGAACAGTATCAGTAACTTCAACAACAACAAAAAGTAGTGCAAGCATGGCCTGAAAGAACATCCCAATTTATGCCCTTTCTTTTCCTGACCTTCTACTATGGTGTCACAGGTTTCTCAGGGTGGTTTGACCACTTGTAAATGAGAAGTGTCCATTTCTATGTAACACAGGGTGGCAGACCTGGGGACAGACGCTGTGCATAGGAAATAGAGAGACACAATTGCCGTGATCCCCTTGGAGCTGCAGTAACCCTTCATCTTCCAGGTGATCAAGTGCAAAGCAGCTGTGCTGTGGGAGACCAAGAAGCCCTTCTCCATCGAGGACATAGAAGTCGCACCCCCCAAGGCCCATGAAGTCCGCATTAAGGTAAAGTCCCTTTCTACCATCTAAAATATTAGGTTTGAAAAACTCAGAAAACACTCCATAAATGCGTCCAACTGTCCATTAACATCCCATTTCATATGCTCACCCTGACAACGAATGAGCCTGTTGCTGAGCCTATCTGTTGACATAGGCTGCTGAAAGTTTGAAGTTTAACATAATCCCTGAAAATTTTTTATGTTTATGTGTTTGTAAAGTGNTATGCCCTTTCTTTTCCTGACCTTCTACTATGGTGTCACAGGTTTCTCAGGGTGGTTTGACCACTTGTAAATGAGAAGTGTCCATTTCTATGTAACACAGGGTGGCAGACCTGGGGACAGACGCTGTGCATAGGAAATAGAGAGACACAATTGCCGTGATCCCCTTGGAGCTGCAGTAACCCTTCATCTTCCAGGTGATCAAGTGCAAAGCAGCTGTGCTGTGGGAGACCAAGAAGCCCTTCTCCATCGAGGACATAGAAGTCGCACCCCCCAAGGCCCATGAAGTCCGCATTAAGGTAAAGTCCCTTTCTACCATCTAAAATATTAGGTTTGAAAAACTCAGAAAACACTCCATAAATGCGTCCAACTGTCCATTAACATCCCATTTCATATGCTCACCCTGACAACGAATGAGCCTGTTGCTGAGCCTATCTGTTGACATAGGCTGCTGAAAGTTTGAAGTTTAACATAATCCCTGAAAATTTTTTATGTTTATGTGTTTGTAAAGTGCTAAACATCTTGAGTCCAAAAGCAATTAATATTAGGTAATTAGGTGATATTAGGTAATTTCTTGGTGCTCATTTCCTAGCTCTAACTCCATAACAATGTATACATTTTTTGTATGTTGTATAAACTACATTTTTAGGGTCCCTTAATTCACAGGATGATCCTTGATGCTTAAGCTGTTTAACTGAGAAAAGATACAAAAGCAAGGGGAAACTTGGATCTAAATCGAATCAGAAGCAATACGGGTTGTTAGCAGACTCCTCAGAAGCACAGTTTCAGAATAGGTGTGCTAAACCTTCTCAATCGCTATCTTGACTCAACAAACTCTTATCTCTAATCTGTAGATGGTGGCCACGGGGATCTGCCGCTCAGATGATCACGTGGTTACTGGAATCCATCCTACGCCACTTCCTGCAGTTCTAGGCCACGAGGGAGCTGGTATCGTGGAGAGCATTGGAGAAGGGGTGACTTCTGTCAAACCAGGTACAGAATTCTTTACCCTCAGGGTTTGTGCTTTCTCTCTGATTGATCAAAGCACATCCATTCCAAAAGAGGAGCCCAGGCAGGAGGCAACTTAAAATCTGGCACAAGGTCACAGGATTTCCACCTCTTCCTCCCTGCATGCCTCAGTCCTCTGGCATCCAATCATGTCTTTTATCTTATTATATCTATTTATTATCGACAGTATGTCAGGCGCCGAGTTAGAGTCTCCAATGTGATGTTCAGAGTTCATAATCTGCTAACTTCCACTTCAGTGTCGATGAGCACCCGGGATTTTTCAGGATCCAAACAGACCTACAAATGGGGCAAAGGCAAGACCTGCAGGTCCAGGTTCTGAGTGCCTAGATGTAGGGAAGCTACTCTGTGCTGAGTTCAGAGAACCGACTGATTGCCTGGCTTTCAAGATGCCTCTCCTGTAGGATGCCGTAGGTTTAGCCACATTGCATCCACAAGATGGCTTCCTCTTCTCCTATATGTTCCTCCTTCTTCAATATAGAAACATAATACAATATAAGAGGAAACTCCAGAGGGAAAAATATAGCCAAAGTCCTGCAAACACAAACACCATTGTATTATCACTAGTTGGGCTGAAGGTGGTGGTTTGCACATTGCTTTTTACTTTATTCATGTTTTTATTTTAACTNCATTGCATCCACAAGATGGCTTCCTCTTCTCCTATATGTTCCTCCTTCTTCAATATAGAAACATAATACAATATAAGAGGAAACTCCAGAGGGAAAAATATAGCCAAAGTCCTGCAAACACAAACACCATTGTATTATCACTAGTTGGGCTGAAGGTGGTGGTTTGCACATTGCTTTTTACTTTATTCATGTTTTTATTTTAACTTTGTTTTTGGATGTAAAGGTTGATTAAAAATAAATTTTCTGTGTGTCATCACACATTCATTTTATCTGTGAAGCATAGTGATCAGGTCATTGATTTGTACAATAACATAGGTAGCACATATGATTTAAAAAGAAAATTATTCTCATCTCCAAAAAGATCACTTTAGCCAGTAGAGTCAGACATTTCTTGTATTCCAAATAACCAGAAAATAAGAAAAGAACTTGTCTGGCTGGAGTTAAGCTTTGCTGTTTACTCTATTTGGAAAAAAAGTTAACAGTAAAATGATACCTTTACTTCTCAGGATGCTTTGTCTATAGCAGAAAAAATTGATAGTTCATAAACATATATCTAAGAAAACAAAAGTCGCCTTTTCTTTCTCAGGGGAAATCTCTAACTAATTGTTAAGGACTGAGCTGTCCAGAGCAAGTTGTCACTTCTCTGTCACGTTTCAGTCTGCCTCCTCAAAAATAACTAAGATTATTCTTAAAGCATTTGTTTCACAAGAAGAGAAGCACAATCACTTTGAAAAACCAAAACCTGGGTGATGAAGAAAGGACTCAGTGGGTGAGGTCATCCTGTTAGACAGTTGACAGCCACCTGTAACTCCAGCTGCTCAGAACCCAGCACCTTCTGATGGCCTTCAAGGGCACCACACACAAGTGCATACATACATAGATACTCGGACATGCACATAAAAACAGGACAAATCTTTTTAAGAAGTAAAAAACTAGCTATCAAAATTCTCATTTGAATTTTATCTTATGATCAAATTTAGTTTGTCTTATTTTATTATGAAATATTTCCTATATTGTGTTTGGTCTTATTTTAGTTTCATTTTAACTATTACAAAAAAATTTCAGAATTGTCCAACATCTCATTGGAAGTTAGTAACTCATGGCAACTAAAGTATATATTTATACTTAGCAGTGAGTATATCTAAGGGTTGACTAGGCCTAATACATGGAAAGCACCCAAGAGCAACTGAGACACACATTGAAAGGTAGCTGCTCATCCGTAGATGTAGCTGTTTTTACATTTCCCTTTGGTTTCAGGAAACTTCAGGCACATAGAAACCTGGATGAAGAGCAATGGCCCATGCATGACGTAGTGCAGTTGGACTCTGTTTCTTAGAAACCTTTCAAGGACACATATCTCTACATGTAGTCTTCATATTCCTGCCTTGATATTCTTGGGTAGACATTTAAGCCATTTTCTTGTTCCCCTTCCAGGCGATAAAGTCATCCCGCTCTTTTCTCCCCAATGTGGAAATTGCAGAATCTGTAAGCACCCGGAGAGCAACTTATGTGTAATGAAGTAGGTTTCTTATTGTCTTCTTGCACAATTAGGTTACACATTGGTTTCTTATTGTCTTCTTGAACAATTAGATTGCACATTTGTTTTCCATTGTTTCATGTCCTTTATTTGCTGTATTTCACTGGCCAGTTCGGCACAGCCTCGAGGGACTTTGCTTGATGGCACCAGCAGGTTCACCTGCAAGGGGAAGTCAATCCACAACTTCATCAACACCAGCACCTTCTCCCAGTACACTGTGGTAGATGAGATGGCAGTGGCTAAAATCGATGGGGCTTCACCCCTGGACAAAGTCTGCCTCATCGGCTGTGGGTTCTCAACTGGCTATGGCTCTGCTGTCAAAGTCGCCAAGGTAAGGTTAGCAGTGGCCCATGGACCAAGCTACAATCATATTGTTGGGACCAAAGGGAAGCAATTGCTCACAGGCGTCAGAGGGAGTTTTTCTAGAAAAGATATGTTCAACTCCAGTGAGAATTCCCTCCACACACTCAAAGAAAAGCTCTATATTAATATGATTCCAGTTCTGCCTAGTTCCCAAAAGAAACTGGCCTCTCACAGAAATTATCTGAATTATGTAGATCTGGAACTTTAACACTTTGCATTTGATGTTGTCTGCAAAGCTCTGTTATGTCCCAGTCCCAAGATACACTTGAGCAATAAAACATGNGGCACAGCCTCGAGGGACTTTGCTTGATGGCACCAGCAGGTTCACCTGCAAGGGGAAGTCAATCCACAACTTCATCAACACCAGCACCTTCTCCCAGTACACTGTGGTAGATGAGATGGCAGTGGCTAAAATCGATGGGGCTTCACCCCTGGACAAAGTCTGCCTCATCGGCTGTGGGTTCTCAACTGGCTATGGCTCTGCTGTCAAAGTCGCCAAGGTAAGGTTAGCAGTGGCCCATGGACCAAGCTACAATCATATTGTTGGGACCAAAGGGAAGCAATTGCTCACAGGCGTCAGAGGGAGTTTTTCTAGAAAAGATATGTTCAACTCCAGTGAGAATTCCCTCCACACACTCAAAGAAAAGCTCTATATTAATATGATTCCAGTTCTGCCTAGTTCCCAAAAGAAACTGGCCTCTCACAGAAATTATCTGAATTATGTAGATCTGGAACTTTAACACTTTGCATTTGATGTTGTCTGCAAAGCTCTGTTATGTCCCAGTCCCAAGATACACTTGAGCAATAAAACATGTTTTAAAGAGTCAGAAACTGGAACGCTTAGCCATTTGGGACAAATAGAAGATTTTAAAGTGGAGACGTCATCACTGTTATCTCTAAAGTAAGTCAAAGTGGGGAGATCCGCACGGCACAAATGCTGTCACCAGTGTTTTCAAAATAAAGACCACTGCTACCTAGAGCCAACCTGCCTGCGTGGTGCAAAATTCCTGAAAAGAAAACCAAGGCTTAGTGATGAACCAGGACTCAACGGCACTGGACCAGTGCAGACCCTCTGAGCTGCCTGATGTTCTTTGAAAGAGCATCATGATGAACATGAGCTTTGATAATGGCCAGCTGTGGCCCAGGGTTGTCTCGTTTCGTTATGGGGATTGAGAACAAACCTTAACAGCAACATTTTCCCAGCAAACCTAAACTTTGGTTGTGTTAGAGGTCTACCTNGCACTGGACCAGTGCAGACCCTCTGAGCTGCCTGATGTTCTTTGAAAGAGCATCATGATGAACATGAGCTTTGATAATGGCCAGCTGTGGCCCAGGGTTGTCTCGTTTCGTTATGGGGATTGAGAACAAACCTTAACAGCAACATTTTCCCAGCAAACCTAAACTTTGGTTGTGTTAGAGGTCTACCTTTCCTACAGTTTCTGTCTCTTAGTGTGTGCACATCGTATTAGAGACATCGCTCCTTTAGCTAACCTCAACTGTGTGTGACCTAGTATTTCCTGAGCAAGTTTGTTAGTAGATCCTTTAGAACTTCACTCTATGACTCTAGGATTCTCCCACATCATTTTCAGAGATTGATGGTGTTGATTAAAATATTGATAGAAAAATGAGCCCAGAAGGAATTTGAACGCTGAAGAAAATTCACATCTTTATTATATATGAAAATGATGCTGACCCTAAGTTATGAGAAAGTAAATGTTTATGAAATATATACATTCTGTATTTTTCTGTGATTTTAGCACTAAATGTAGTTACTCCTTGTTTCAACAGGAGGACTGAGCGAGCCTCGCAAGCCATAGGTTCTTGTGATCAAGGATTTCAAACATTTTTATTAAAATACAGACCAGTTTTGTTTTAGTATTTTTCATTTGCTTCTTTAAAATTCAGGCTTAAAGTCTCACAAAGATAACATTGGTCTCTTGATGTATTTTCTTAAAGTTTCCTGTCCACTTTCCTGTTAAGCCAGGGATGACTTGTCAATGCTTCCCAGATGACTTCTGCTCCAGTTACCCTGATTGTGCCTAGTGAACAATAGTGAACCAAGGAGTTAATGACGGAAGGGTGGTTGGACTACCCTGCAGTCTCCTGGAGTAACCATGATCATTTGTTTCACTTATANTGGTCTCTTGATGTATTTTCTTAAAGTTTCCTGTCCACTTTCCTGTTAAGCCAGGGATGACTTGTCAATGCTTCCCAGATGACTTCTGCTCCAGTTACCCTGATTGTGCCTAGTGAACAATAGTGAACCAAGGAGTTAATGACGGAAGGGTGGTTGGACTACCCTGCAGTCTCCTGGAGTAACCATGATCATTTGTTTCACTTATATAAATTTGTTGTGTGTATGGGGAAGATGTTATTGTGTGACCATTGAATATTAAAGTGATTTTTATGTAGAGTTCAAAGATCAGCCGGTACAGCTGGTCTCACAGGGGATTCCCATTGGATTAGAATGGGGTTCCACCTGAAGAGATTCCAATTAACTGGTAGAAGCTGTTACTGGATCCTGAGATTAACAAAAAAAAAGATAACTCCTCAGATACATCTAATATAGAGGAAATTTTGAGAACCAGTGTTGTATCCCTTTGGGCAGCTATAGCCAGAAGATATTTTGGAAGCAGGTGGAATGACATCTGAGTGTCCATGACGGAGGACAAAGCAAAGTGCATTGTGTAGCATGGAGCACTTCCTAACGATCACTCTTTGGTCTATCTTTTGTGTTTTCTGCAAACATAGGTGACCCCAGGCTCCACCTGTGCTGTGTTTGGCCTTGGAGGTGTCGGTCTGTCTGTCATCATTGGCTGTAAAACAGCTGGAGCAGCCAGAATCATCGCTGTGGACATCAACAAAGACAAGTTTGCAAAGGCCAAAGAATTGGGTGCAACTGAGTGCATCAACCCTCTAGACTACAGCAAACCCATACACGAAGTAATCCAGGAGACGACTGATGGAGGGGTAGACTTCTCCTTTGAAGTAATTGGTCGCCTTGACACCATGGTAGGTACTGTGGCATGCCTTGAGATCTGTCCTTCTGCCATCCATAATGTGCTCCAGACAGCAAAATAGAAGTCTCATACAGAAAGCTATTTTTGAGTAATAATTTTCCATCTCCTGTTTCTACTCATATTGATTAATTCAATGTTCTGACAAACCTATTGATTGTAAGTTCTACAAATTTGTCTCAAGTAATAATCCTCCATTAATACAGGAAAGCTTTTCATTGAGGTTTTTTTTGTTTGTTTTGTTTTTTGGATTTTTTGGGTTTTTTTTTTTACTAAAAATCAATTCATCAAGGGAATTTAAAAGCAATTTCTGGACCTAAATGGATGAATAGATTATCTTCCACGTTCTCAATATTATATAATATTTGAAATTAACTATTCTGAAAAGCATTTTCAAGTCTCATCATATAGCGAAAAGGAATAATGAGTAATATGGGGCCAAGTATTATTTCATTAGCATCAAACATGTACAGGAGTGGCTACTTTAATGGATCACCGTGTTTTCATCTCAGAGACTGCAGAGTGCCGGGCAACAAAAACAGCCAGATCTACATGTTGGAGTAAAAACTTTTTAAAATAGAATTCAGATTCTGCCATACTCCCGAAATATAAGAGATACGCATTCTGTGGGGTTGTTTATTACATAGTGAATATAAAATACTTACCATGGAGCCAGCTGCTGTGTGGTAAGCACTCAATTAAGGTTAGCTGGGGATAATGATAAGAAAGGCTATTGCCAAGCTTACAGTCCTTGTGTGTTTGAAATACACGTGATATTACTTTCAAATAGTTGCAAACACCATACATGGCTAAAAAACACTTCTCCAGTACACAACAGCCAACTTAAGACCTCTGGCGTTCTAGAGAAGCACCCCCAGAGACCTAAAGAATCCCCATTACTGAGGTCCTCCAGAAAGCCTTGGCAGAGTTGGTAGTAGAGAATGGAAATGGTGCCCAGAGAGTGACATTCTTCTCAGCCTTGAACTGAGACAAGATGTCAAGGAAGCTAGCCTCTCCTCTATGGATGGGGAGTCCTTCCACACTTAGGATTCTGGTTTCCCATGGCCATCGCTCTTCTCTTATTCACTAGGCAGTCTCCCTGTTTGCTCATCTGAGCCTGGGTTGTCAGTGGATTTAAAGATCCAGAAGTCTGATACCCACGTGTTCTGAGGACATCTGGTTTTCTAAATGTCAAGTTTCAAAATCAAAAGACGGGGTATCATGGATCTTTGAGGATTTTAAATCATTTTTAACTGTATAATGTTTTCTAAAATAACCAATTGAAAGGTGAAAACTTCCTGGATGTCTACAGATAACAGAATAATATAAAACCCATGCACACAAGGAAGCACAGCCACTGAAAACTTGCCCATTCTTGATCTAAGCCCCACAGTAGGGACGTGTTAAAAAGAGAGTTTGACAAGTGGATAAGAGACAACTTGTGATCCTGTCATCATTACATCTTCAACATCAAAATTCTGTCTTAGANTGAATGAACCTACGCATAGGCAGCCTGAGAGTCACGTGATGAGGAAACAATATTCTTGGAGGACCCAGACTGCTCAGGCTCCCAATGAGACTTGCTTCTATATTAGTGGATAAGGAAGAATTGAACATAAATTCATTCATTCAGTCTTTCTCTCAAAAAATTTCTCGGCACATATGTTCATATGACAGGAAACTGTATCGTGAGTAGAAACCTCAAAAATATCCACTTTAAATATTATTTATATTCCAGATGTCTTCCCTGTTAAGCAGCCATGCATCATGTGGTGTAAGTGTCCTTGTTGGGGTGACTTCTAATTCTCAAAGCCTCTCTGTGAATCCCTTTTTGCTGTTGCTGGGACGCACCTGGAAAGGAGCAATATTTGGTGGTATGTATGCACAGCTGAGGATCAAGTTCTTTATGTGTTCTTGTGTGCCAAGGTGGACATGAGGATGTGTGTGGAGTAAGAGAACATTTGATGTAGCTACAGGAGCAATCAGCCTTGTTCATTTTCACTGGGGTCACAGTAGCCTACAGCTCATGGTCAGGCTAGCCTTCCTGGCCAGCCAATCCCAGGAATCTCCCAACTTTCTCCCTCCAGACCTAGAGTTATAGGCTCCCCCAGCACTGAATCCACTGTTTAATGTTACTGGATTTTTTTTTATTCTGAAGATCAATACAGCTTCAATGACAACCTCTCCCCCTACCTGCACCCCTACCCCTAAAAGAAACAGTCCAGACAGGATGTCATTGAATAGAATTTCTAAAAGTTGTGACAAGGATGCTCAAGTGCGACTCTCCACAGTTAGTGGATTCTGATGGGGTGGCAGTGAGGAAGTTTTCTTTAAGAAGCTGGCCATTGGGAGTTTGGCCATGCTCCAGTGAGAACAGAGGCAATACAAATTGGACTTGCTATATTTTTTTTCCTTGGGAGATGTCACAGGGTTGCAGGGTCGACCTCGGAGGACTGAAAAGTGAATATGATCAGGGGCATTGTGTGAAATTCCCAGATCGTCAATAAAAATCTAATGTCAGAAAAAAAAGGAACTTTATTACCTGAATTATCTCCCTTGCTTTGAGGACCAATTCCTAACTGTTGTCAGAATTTCTTCCCTTTGGTAACAGAAAAGTTCTCAGAAAGCAACATGAAAATCACTGTTCTCTCTACAGCAAGAACTAATGCAGGAAATCCCAAGACAGGCTGCTCTGCTCTGCTCCCCATAAACGAGCCAGGGCGTTCCTGGCTCCTTCTACTTATGTCTCTAAGGCCCGAAAATGCCTTACATGACGCAGAAAGGCCAGGACAGGAACGTACGCCTACACTCCCTTCCTTTGGCTATAAACACCTGCACTATGATTTTTCTAGGAAAGATCTACTAAGCTGCCATCATCAGCCAGGGTTACCTTGCTCATCAGGTGGCATGTCATAAGACGTTAATGCGATGCAGAGGGTGTTTGAGTCCCGCCTCTGACCTCAGGTGGCAGCCTGTGCCCTGTTAGGAACTTGTCTAATTCTCCTGCCTGCCCCCTGCCTGGCTCTCACGGTGCTGCTCTCTCCTTTCAGGCTTAAAGAGTAAAGATTCTGTCCCCAAGCTTGTGGCTGATTTCATGGCTAACAAGTTTCCATTGGAGCCATTAATTACCCATGTTTTACCTTTTGAGAAAATAAATGAAGCATTTGAGCTGCTTCGCTCTGGAAAGAGGTGAGCCTTAAGATTCTTTGTATNGCCATCATCAGCCAGGGTTACCTTGCTCATCAGGTGGCATGTCATAAGACGTTAATGCGATGCAGAGGGTGTTTGAGTCCCGCCTCTGACCTCAGGTGGCAGCCTGTGCCCTGTTAGGAACTTGTCTAATTCTCCTGCCTGCCCCCTGCCTGGCTCTCACGGTGCTGCTCTCTCCTTTCAGGCTTAAAGAGTAAAGATTCTGTCCCCAAGCTTGTGGCTGATTTCATGGCTAACAAGTTTCCATTGGAGCCATTAATTACCCATGTTTTACCTTTTGAGAAAATAAATGAAGCATTTGAGCTGCTTCGCTCTGGAAAGAGGTGAGCCTTAAGATTCTTTGTATGGAGTGGGTGGAAAAAGGAGATTCTTTTTATTGGGTGGGTGGGGAAAAGATTGTTTTTATGGTAGGGGAAGTGACCAACGGAAATGAAGGAGAAATGGGAGAAGAGCAAAATTGGGACTTCTGTGACGGTTCAGGTTCTGCACGTACATGTACGACCCAGGGCATGTTATAACGCTAAGCCTCAGTTTTCACAGACTCTAATATGGAGAAAATATGATAATGGACCTTATAGTGCCGCTGCTTAGGATGAAGTTTAGATGAGACAATGCCTAAAAAGCTTCTACAAAGTGCATGGCAAATAGCCAGTAGGAAATGTCTNTGACCAACGGAAATGAAGGAGAAATGGGAGAAGAGCAAAATTGGGACTTCTGTGACGGTTCAGGTTCTGCACGTACATGTACGACCCAGGGCATGTTATAACGCTAAGCCTCAGTTTTCACAGACTCTAATATGGAGAAAATATGATAATGGACCTTATAGTGCCGCTGCTTAGGATGAAGTTTAGATGAGACAATGCCTAAAAAGCTTCTACAAAGTGCATGGCAAATAGCCAGTAGGAAATGTCTATTACGGATGGTTTTCACTGAGACTCATAACATACACTTTATTTACTCTCTGGACACGGTGAGTTCTGGAAATGTGATCCAACATATTTTATCTCATATTTCAGTATCCGGACTGTCCTGACATTCTGAGACCATATTGATGCCTTCCTATTCCTGACCCCAGCACCCCACTGAATCATGGCACCAGCCACATCACAGTGCTAATAATGTTGTTCCTTAGAGACACTGCCAATAAAGTACTCATGTAAGCTTTCCACGAGAAACTGAATTTTCTGTGACTCTGTTTTCAATCCCTAGTGAGAGCTACCACACCTCAGATGGGGAGCTGGAGGGTACCCAGCCCTTCTTCTGATTTGATTGACCTCTGTCATCTTTCCTACTGGGGATGATGTGTCTTGTGACATCTGGTATTCTTTTCTCTCTGGAATCCACAGAATGTCTTCATACATCAACATAATTTGCCTCTCCCAGAAGTTGGTCTTGGGAAATCAATACCTCTAGCCCTACTTCATTGTTCAATAGTTCTAGCGTCATCTTTTCACCAGGTCCTCTGCTGTAATTGAGTTTCAGATTCCAATACTGCTGTAACCAAGTCTTTCCCAGTCATGTGGGATAATTCTGCTATTAGTTGTCTATAAATTTAACATCTGCCTCCCAAAAGGTTAATGCATATCAAATGAGAATATCACTTCCTTAGGCTATGGAAGAACTCACTGGAATCCTGTGGAAATATTAGATTTGAGGAGATTTAAGGAACTGATATTTCCACAAGGGTTTAGTGAGCTCTTCCATAGCCTTGGGGATACCTGTCATTTGGTGGTTGTTCATGTTGGTAAATGGATAAATTAAGGCTGGTTACTTGATAACCTTGGAATCTACTCTCTGATTTCATAGTATAATTGATTGGTTCTCCTTTAAACTCCCCTGTGTGTATCTGAATATCTCTATTATCTGTTTCAGTAAGTTTTTTTGAAGGCCTGTACTTATCAGTCAATTTCTCACATTTGACACTGCTATTAACCAATGTTTTTAGAAATAAAACAAGAATTATCAAACCAGTAGTGATTATAATAGACGTCATGTGAATCCCAGGTAATTACCCTATCATTTAATTGTTTGATTTTCAAACCATCCATTGTAGAATCATGCAGTGGTCTAACTCCCTTTATCATAATATTTTTTCCAATTTTTAACTTTGGAAAAAAGTCTCTCTATATATATCTCCTTGGCTAATTCCCCCCTTTAAGAATTCCGAGTGAGCTTCCAAGGTCCAAATGAGGAGCAGAAAGAGGGAGATCATGAGCAAGGAA
>LOEQ01002577.1:45263-63317 GCA_001685075.1 Bramus lutescens
ACCTTCCTAGACCTGGATGGAGCGGGGAGGACCTTGGACTTCCCACAGGGAAGGGAACCCTGACTGCTCTTTAGACTTGAAAGGGAGGAGGAGGGAGAATGCGGGGAGGGGGAAGAAAATGGGAGGAGGGGAGGAGGTGGAAATTTTTAATAATAATAAAGAAAATGGAAAAAAAGAATTCTGAGTTGTCTCACGAACTCTTCTGACAATGACACTGAAGTGTAAGGCTGGCTGTCATCATGTAGCAGGGTCTGGGCTGAGGACAGGTGCTGCAGATGATGTATAGCTGTGAGCTGAGACTATGTGACAGTTGCCTGAGCAGGTGTCCAGGGGTCTCCTCGTGTGGCGTCAGCCTGGGGAGGTGGCCTTGGGGAAGCGCACAATCCACAGGGCAAAGCAGACCATCTGAAAGGCAGATTCAGAGAAATAGGCAACAGCAGCACTGTGATGGGCAGGGAGCATGAACGCAGAAGGTACTGAAGGCAGAGCCGGCCCTGGGTGAGGGAACAACTCTGGGGTATTCAGAGCCCAGGCGCTGTGGTGTTTGGGGTTTGTGGAGACTACTGCAGAAGGGCTGCAACAGGGAATACTAAACTCACCCAAGGGGTTCAGGGGAGGGAAGGAAAATTTAGGGGACGCAGCTCCAGTGGGTGCTGGTGGCTGCAAAGCCACAGGCAAGCAGCTATCTCATGAAATCATGCTGCAAAGGTTGGATGCCAGATGACATGTTAATCTAATTGATCTTTATCAATAAAAGCTCAGAGTCAGATGTCAGAAAGAACGTGAAAAATCAGAGAAGCAGGGGGAAGTCAGCAGTTGCCTCCTACTTCTTCCCTTCCTCCATCCAGAAGGACCGACATGCTCTCTCTGCCCCGCCTTACTACTTCCTGTCTCCTCTCTGTCTACAGTCCTCCAAACCTCTATGGTTAATGTAGGTCAACTAGTGTCTAGCTCCAGCCTCTGACTCCAAGCAAGCTTTATTTGTCAGAATACAGCCAAAGTATCACACAACACTGAAGGGTAGCTCTTCACAGTTGATGTCTTCAGGCAGAGCTTGGGGTTGGGGGAGGGGAGTGGGGGAAAACTCAGTTATCTTTACCAGGTTGCCTACTGGAAGCTTGCTTGTATATAAGGGCAACACAACTTGACTTGACTTGTTGTTTTGTCTTGTTTTGTTTTGTTTTGTTTTGTTTGGGGGAAGCTAACACAGGGGTGGGAAGAATGTGAATGAGTGTGATTTGGGTACATTATATAAATTCCCAATAAAAACACTGTTTTAGAAAAAATTCAAAGAGACAATTGAAAAAGGAACCAATGACTTCAGGGATTGTACAAATAAGCAGGTGGATAAATTAAGGAATACAATTCAGGATATGAAAGAATTTGAGAAGGCGCTAGAGATTCTAAAAAGAGGAACAACCAAAAATCTTGTAAATGAAATAATCAGTAAACCCAATTTCAGTGAGCAAAGATGCTGCTGTGAAAGCCTGGGTCCCTCACAGAAAGGAGAGAGGCTCGCGCCATTGTGTGTATTTTAAGACATCAGTTGAGAGCATCCACAGAGCAAGGGGAGGACGTCAGGGCCTGAGGACTAACTCTGAATCAGCAACAACAAAAAAAAAAGAGGAAAAATAAAAAAAAACATAGCCAGAACATTCAATGATTTGGGGACAAATTAAAATAGCCTTACGCAGTCTCCATCTCACCAGCAAGCCCATCAAGATTCTGGTGGCATTCTTCACATAACTGGAAAACTGTCTCTAAAACTAATGCGCAAGCACAAACCATCCTGCGTTTACCAGAGTCCTGGGTAAGGAGAAGAATGCCACGGCATAGCTGCACTTGGTTTTCACGCAGGCCCCAGAGCCTTAGAAACAAAACAACATGGTGGTAGCACAAAACAGACCCCTGGACCTGCAAAATAGAGAATAAGATTGTAAATCAAACTAGGTGGGTGGAAACCATAGTTCTCCCAATGAAACTGTGCCTACAATGAGTATTCTACAGAAGCTAGTTAACTGATTCTGATTTTAGTGATTGTGGAGAGGCTGGACTACTTCAGGTCCAGAGGCAAAGTATCCTGAGCTATCTTAGCCCTTTAGACGTCCATTTATTGCCCACTGGAATCTGTATCATCATTGTGACTAGTAGGTAAATCCCTTTCGAATGTACCAACAGATCCTCTCCTCCATCAACCCAAAACCTTAGAACTTGATAAGCTCTGAGGCCTAGACATTCCTCCACCCCATTTTAGTCTACCTGACTGACCTACCCCCACCAATGTATTTGCAAAGTATCTTAATTTATTTATACTTTGTTCTGTTTCCATAGCAACTTCACAAAAGTTCTACTATGTTGGGACATAGCATTTGGGGTAACTTGTATCTATACTTCCAGGCTATGATAATACTAATACTTGTCTCCAGAATGAACTATTACTTCCATTGAGGGGATATCTGTATGATTTTTACAGTGACTTGGTTACAATAAACTGATTTTTAACAAAGGTACTGAAAACAAACACTAGAAAAAAAAAACAAGATGAAAAGCCAGTCTCCAAGAAATGTTTCTGTGAAAACCATAAGACCATATGCAGAATCAAACCAGAGTCCCCATCTTCTTTCTTACATAAAAATCAATATTCTAGATGAGTCGAAGGTCTTAATAATACACTAAAACCTTTGAAAATAGTGGAAGAACCCATGGGAAAACACTGTAAAATACGGACCCCGGCAAGGCCTTTCTGCACAGCACACCATTCGCCCAGGAACTGAGTAGCTGAGTAAAACAGCCAAACAGCCTCATGGCAAACTTGGGCTGTGATGGGGGATATAATATGACAGTCAACAGAAATAGCACTATGCTATGAAAAATATCACCATTTTTTCTTAAGTTACTATGTCTGTATTTTACAATGTTCTAATTCTGTATTACTAATTCCATGGGATCTCTGTCGTCTGCAGTATAGTATTCATATCCTGTTGTGCTTCTGTTTCTGCACCACCTCCAGGAGGACGGTGTGCATAAAGCTTTGCTGCAAGATCTACAGAACTCCACTCCACATGAGCTAAACATGTCAATCTTTTTAGCTCGGCTCAGAACACTGCAGAGGATCCCTGACTACCTCTGCTATTTATTAACTATGAGATTATTTCTAAGACTTTGAACAGCAATGTCTGTGGATAAATATTGCCAACACTTTCTTCAAGTTTTTTACGTCAAAATCAGGATCCAAACTGGTGATACATTCTAAGCCTGGGAAAGAAAGATCACAGCCACTCTCTCACCAGCTTTGGCTTCAGTGTCAAAGTAAAATGTCATGCAAATTCTTGATATCTAGTGTTGGGTTCGTCTTGATTAAGAACATTAACCCAGGAAGTAGAATTTTTGCTGCTGGCAGCATTTGAAGGCTACTTGATTCTTTACACACACACAAAGTGTAAATACATGACCTTCTCTTTCCCAAATAACTTTTAAGTAAATATTAACCACAGCTACTTTGCCAAAATCTTTGGACTACAAAAGTCTGAAGTTAAATAGGGTGACATATGAATTTCATGCCATCTGTATGCTTTTTTCCCCTTAGACTTTAAAAATATGGAGGCTACCTTTGTGGTTAATGAGATGAATAAATCTTGGGCTGCTCCAAGCCTTCTTGGTAGCACAAAGAGCATGTGTCTCTAAGTCAGGGAGCTGTGTGTTAAGGTCCTGGCAATACCAATTACCAGCTTATGGCACCTTGCAAGGCAGTGTGGCTGTCCACCCTGGAGACATCTCAGTCCTCTTGTTATACTTGAAGGTGTCAGAAGTAGACACCAAACCCAAACTAGACACATGGTCCACATGAGTGACAAACTCTAGTCAAAAGAGAGAAGAATTACCAACAATGATCATTCAGAGTTGGAGCGAGGGAAGGAGTAAGGGAGGCAATGAGGGAAGGAGAGAAGGAGAGAGGGAGGGAGGGAGGGAGGGAGGGACGAGGGAAGGAGGGAGAGAAGGAGA
The DNA here is from genome assembly GCA_001685075.1 of Bramus lutescens. Lineage (NCBI taxonomy): Eukaryota > Metazoa > Chordata > Mammalia > Rodentia > Cricetidae > Bramus > Bramus lutescens. The sequence goes on from LOEQ01002577.1 coordinate 49,266, forward strand.
GAGGGAGGGAGGGAGGAGGGAAGGAGGGAGAGAAGGAGAGAGGGAGGGAGGGAATATGAATGATCCCTAAGAAAAATTGTTAAAATACAAGTTCAAAATCCACAGTCCTTTGATGATATAGTGATCTTCCTGCATGGCCACACCATAAACCTCTGGAACACCAGCCTGCCCTCCCACAGTTCCATTCTTGCAGTCTTAGAAAGGGCATTAGAGAATCTCCATACCTCTCTTACCTCACCTGAAATACTGGCTACGAAAACCTTTCTCATCATGGTGCTCTTAAGATCATGTAATAATGTAGGAAGAACTCCCGCTAGGGTTGTGAGAGCTTAATAAACACCCACTAGCTTCTTACAAATCTGGGCTGGATAGAAAATTTGAGTATTTCCATTACTATTTAAACACAGAGATCTCGTGGGACTCTTAAAGGTGTTGGACTTCGGACCTAGTGGGACCTCTGACTCCTATCCAGACCATTGTAAACAAAGGTAGGTGGGGAGGGTGACAGCCATTCTCTGGAAGAGGTGCCTGATTTGATCATGTGACCTCTAATAAGCTGTCACCACCAGCATAATTAAAATTGGACATGGACAACATTAATGTTCCTTTGACAACCCTAGAGAAGTGCAAAGTGTATGCTTATGTATATATATTGCCCGCTTCCTTACTTAAGGTGGTGATATGAACTACGGTCCACTAACATTGGTAGAAAACACAATACTCAATAAAAATCAAATGCATGTTCTCTCACCCAAACTTATGACATGAAACAAAGGATAATGGACATGTCTTGAGGGACTTTTGGCCCATTTGACAAAACATTCATTCTTTAGACCAACTCAAGTGCAAGCTCTCTAAAGTCCCCTGAGTCCTCTGTGAGAATAGCTTTGTCTCCTAGTGCTTACTGCATAGCTGACTGCACACTCTCTGCCTTTCTCCTCCAGGGTATTCTGAGCTTGTCTTCACGCATGCCAGTTGTAGCTACCCCTACCCATGTGGCTCCATGATAAGCACGTGTGCAAACTGTTCTACTCGGTCCCCACAGTCATTGAAGTGACACTCTAATTCATCCATATCTTACAGAGGAGACCACGGCAAAGAGCAAGGAGATGTGCCCAATTTCTCTCAGGAGAAGGAATAGGGCATGTTGTAGGCACTGTCTCCTGGAAGGAGTGGTGTCTGTCTCTTACTCATGACTGCCACCCTATGGACCAGCTCCATGCCTGCCTCAGGTCCTCGGTCAATGCTGACTAGTAGTGTGTGCTGCAGAGATACCAGGGGTCTCAGCACCTTTGCTGTGGCTGAGGGTGCTTCTCTGCTTTGAAGAGGAATGGACGCCAACCCTTCCTCCCCTGAGGCTCTGTCCGTCCACCCCATCTGCCCCACTTTGTCCCCTGTCCTCCTTCCTATGCTCCATGTAGACACTAAGTTACTGCTTTCCCTAGCAAAGGAGAGCAGATCTCTAACCTGTCTGAGAAAGGGGAAAGTGCAGCTGAGACGGGGAAAGAGTGAACCGAGAGAGGGGACATAGATGCAAAAGGAAGTGCAGAGCCTAATGAAGGCAGAATGTCCCCAACATCACATCCCCAGAACGAGTTTTCCTTCACAGTTCAGTGCCCTTTGTTTTCACTTAACATGTAGTGAGAATAAACTGATGGGCGTGTCATAAATGGCCAGGTCACGTGTGGCATCAGCTGAAACCCCAGGTAACAAAATCTGTGTGCAACCTTGGCCCAGTGCACTGCAGGAGGGAAGAGCCTACAGGGACCCTTCAATCTCCTGCCAGCAGCGAGGACAGACAGCATGAGCACAGCCGGGAAAGTAAGAAAAAGATCTTGCTGTTGGGAATATATTCTCATTAACTTGCTAAAAGATGCTGACTTCTAACTTAGAAATGACATGCACTGAAAGGCAATGTGTAATGTGTGCTAGAGCACAGGGTGTGCACTGGAGGACAGTGCAGCCCGGCTGCTGCTAAATATCTTTAACAAGAGCACNCAATGCTGACTAGTAGTGTGTGCTGCAGAGATACCAGGGGTCTCAGCACCTTTGCTGTGGCTGAGGGTGCTTCTCTGCTTTGAAGAGGAATGGACGCCAACCCTTCCTCCCCTGAGGCTCTGTCCGTCCACCCCATCTGCCCCACTTTGTCCCCTGTCCTCCTTCCTATGCTCCATGTAGACACTAAGTTACTGCTTTCCCTAGCAAAGGAGAGCAGATCTCTAACCTGTCTGAGAAAGGGGAAAGTGCAGCTGAGACGGGGAAAGAGTGAACCGAGAGAGGGGACATAGATGCAAAAGGAAGTGCAGAGCCTAATGAAGGCAGAATGTCCCCAACATCACATCCCCAGAACGAGTTTTCCTTCACAGTTCAGTGCCCTTTGTTTTCACTTAACATGTAGTGAGAATAAACTGATGGGCGTGTCATAAATGGCCAGGTCACGTGTGGCATCAGCTGAAACCCCAGGTAACAAAATCTGTGTGCAACCTTGGCCCAGTGCACTGCAGGAGGGAAGAGCCTACAGGGACCCTTCAATCTCCTGCCAGCAGCGAGGACAGACAGCATGAGCACAGCCGGGAAAGTAAGAAAAAGATCTTGCTGTTGGGAATATATTCTCATTAACTTGCTAAAAGATGCTGACTTCTAACTTAGAAATGACATGCACTGAAAGGCAATGTGTAATGTGTGCTAGAGCACAGGGTGTGCACTGGAGGACAGTGCAGCCCGGCTGCTGCTAAATATCTTTAACAAGAGCACACAGACTCTAGATCTGGGGACGTCCTCACTTCCTCACTAACTCTGCAACACAGGAAACTCATTCTGAGCCAACCGTGAGTACCTTGAAAACAGAAAGTTTTAAAGAGATCTTCTACAGAGAAGTCTATGTTTATATCGAGATACCTTAGTGGGCTGTTCTTTGGAATCACAGGTTTCTTATGAAAACAGAAAAGTCTGACAGGAGTTTCATATGAGCAATTGGACTCAGGAACTTAGTAGAACTGTCCCGTTAAACTTTGTTAAAATTTCTGACAAGAGGTGGATTGATTTCTAAACTTTAGGATCATCCACACTGATTTACATTACCTTGCACACTGTGATTTGGAGGGGTCCATTGCTGCACAACTCATAAAATCTCTAAAATTCTATAAAACTGTCTCTTATCTCCTTAAAAAAAATCCACATTTTGTATGCAATTAATTCTGAGAAAAATGGAATCAGTTGGTAACACTGAGAATATACACATACAGTACTGAGATTTCCAAAAAGTCACCTTCCCTGTTCAGCCTCTGTATGGTACTGAGACATGCAAGCCATCATTCAGCATAATTAATTGATTCGTGCTATCCAACTGCCTAATTATAAAGCCTATGTTTCTGTTGGCACAAGGGCTGTTTTAGGCGTGGGTCAAAAGTCCAACAGCTCACAGTGCAAACTGGGGTTGGAGATTTCTGCATCCATGCACGGTGTGACACAATTCGGTATAGAAAAGATGGGTGGAGAATCGGCACAGAAGGAGCAGTTGCCAGTAGTCTTGTTCCAATTCCCTTTATTTTCTTTCACTCCTGGTCATGTTTAGGATGGCATATCACATTTCAAGGAAAAGTGGGTAGGATAAAGAATGACTGAAAAAGTTAAAGACTGAATTCATGCAACATAAGTGGAAACCCAATCCTATCAACCAAGCAAGAATTAGGGACTAGGGAATCCAGGCTCTTAGGTGCAGGGTCAGTAAAGCGCTGTGGTGATCATCGGCTTGAGTTTATACTGCCTACAACAGCAAAATAACAATGTAGCCAGGTATGATAGACCCTCCCTGAAATCTCAGCGCTAGGAAGGCCAAGACAGAAAGGTTCCTAGNGAAACCCAATCCTATCAACCAAGCAAGAATTAGGGACTAGGGAATCCAGGCTCTTAGGTGCAGGGTCAGTAAAGCGCTGTGGTGATCATCGGCTTGAGTTTATACTGCCTACAACAGCAAAATAACAATGTAGCCAGGTATGATAGACCCTCCCTGAAATCTCAGCGCTAGGAAGGCCAAGACAGAAAGGTTCCTAGTTCAAGAGCAGCCTGGGCTGCTTATTAGAATATTGTCTCAGAAATCCAAAGCCTGGGGTTTAACTCTGTGATAGTGTACTTGCCCAGAACGCACAAACTTCCAGGTTCTACCTCCAGGAACTTAAAAAAATAAGTTAATAATTATAATTTAGAATTAAACATATACCAAATGATTTTAGTCAAACAACCTCTTTTACAACAGTACCAGTGACTATCAGGAAACAAAGGGTACAACCGTGGCCTGAAAGAGCACACACCAATTCATCCCGATGTATGCCCTTTCTTTTCCTGACCTTCTACTATGGTGTCACAGGTTTCTCAGGGTGGTTTGACCACTTGTAAATGAGAAGTGTCCATTTCTATGTAACACAGGGTGGCAGACCTGGGGACAGACGCTGTGCATAGGAAATAGAGAGACACAATTGCCGTGATCCCCTTGGAGCTGCAGTAACCCTTCATCTTCCAGGTGATCAAGTGCAAAGCAGCTGTGCTGTGGGAGACCAAGAAGCCCTTCTCCATCGAGGACATAGAAGTCGCACCCCCCAAGGCCCATGAAGTCCGCATTAAGGTAAAGTCCCTTTCTACCATCTAAAATATTAGGTTTGAAAAACTCAGAAAACACTCCATAAATGCGTCCAACTGTCCATTAACATCCCATTTCATATGCTCACCCTGACAACGAATGAGCCTGTTGCTGAGCCTATCTGTTGACATAGGCTGCTGAAAGTTTGAAGTTTAACATAATCCCTGAAAATTTTTTATGTTTATGTGTTTGTAAAGTGNTATGCCCTTTCTTTTCCTGACCTTCTACTATGGTGTCACAGGTTTCTCAGGGTGGTTTGACCACTTGTAAATGAGAAGTGTCCATTTCTATGTAACACAGGGTGGCAGACCTGGGGACAGACGCTGTGCATAGGAAATAGAGAGACACAATTGCCGTGATCCCCTTGGAGCTGCAGTAACCCTTCATCTTCCAGGTGATCAAGTGCAAAGCAGCTGTGCTGTGGGAGACCAAGAAGCCCTTCTCCATCGAGGACATAGAAGTCGCACCCCCCAAGGCCCATGAAGTCCGCATTAAGGTAAAGTCCCTTTCTACCATCTAAAATATTAGGTTTGAAAAACTCAGAAAACACTCCATAAATGCGTCCAACTGTCCATTAACATCCCATTTCATATGCTCACCCTGACAACGAATGAGCCTGTTGCTGAGCCTATCTGTTGACATAGGCTGCTGAAAGTTTGAAGTTTAACATAATCCCTGAAAATTTTTTATGTTTATGTGTTTGTAAAGTGTTACACATCTTGAGTCCAAAAGTAACTAATATTAGGTAATTTCTTGGTGCTCATTCCCTGTCTCTATTTCCATAACACAGTATCCATTTTTACATATTGTATAAACTACGTTTTTGGGGTGACTTAATTCACAGGATGATCATTACCATTTAAGCTGTTTAATTGGGAGAAGAGATGAAAGCACGAGATTACTTGGACCTAGATAGAATCTGGAAGCAATTGGGATTGTTAGCAAGCTCCTGAGAAGCCCCATTTCAGAATAGGTGAACTAAACCTTCACAGTTGCTATCTTGGCTGAGTGAAATTGATCTCTCATCTGTAGATGGTGGCCACGGGGGTCTGCCGCTCAGATGATCACGTGGTTGCCGGAAGCCTGTGTACACCACTCCCTGCAGTTCTAGGCCACGAGGGAGCTGGTATCGTGGAGAGCATTGGAGAAGGGGTGACTTCTGTCAAACCAGGTACAGAATTCTTTACCNCCTGCAGTTCTAGGCCACGAGGGAGCTGGTATCGTGGAGAGCATTGGAGAAGGGGTGACTTCTGTCAAACCAGGTACAGAATTCTTTACCTTCAGGGTTTGTGCTTTGGCCTTAATCCCAAGAGCTTCCCTCCCAAAATAGGAAGCCCAGGAGTAGGAGACTTAAAATCTCACACAAGGTCACAGGATTTCCACCTCTTCCTCCCTGCATGCCTCTGTCCTGTGGCATCCAATCATGTCTTTTAACTTTTTATATCTATTTATTATTGACAATATGTCAGGCGCCGAGTTAGAGTCTCCAATGTGACGTTCAGAGTTCATAATCTGCTAATTTCCACTTCAGTGTCGATGAGCACTGGGGACTTTCCAGGATCCAAACAGACCTACAAATGGGGCAAAGGCAAGACCTGCAGGTCCAGGTTCTGAGTGCCTAGATGTAGGGTAGATGCTCTCTGTTGAGTTCAGATACCTGAGTGCTCGCCTGGCTTCAGGATGCCTCTCCTGTAGGATGCCGTAGGTTTAACCGCATTGCATCCACAAGATGGCTTCCTCTTCTCCTATATGTTCCTCCTTCTTCAATATAGAAACATAATACAATATAAGAGGAAACTCCAGAGGGAAAAATATAGCCAAAGTCCTGCAAACACAAACACCATTGTATTATCACTAGTTGGGCTGAAGGTGGTGGTTTGCACATTGCTTTTTACTTTATTCATGTTTTTATTTTAACTNCATTGCATCCACAAGATGGCTTCCTCTTCTCCTATATGTTCCTCCTTCTTCAATATAGAAACATAATACAATATAAGAGGAAACTCCAGAGGGAAAAATATAGCCAAAGTCCTGCAAACACAAACACCATTGTATTATCACTAGTTGGGCTGAAGGTGGTGGTTTGCACATTGCTTTTTACTTTATTCATGTTTTTATTTTAACTATGTATGTTTGTTTTTGGATGTAAAAGCTGAGTAAACATAAATTTTCTGTGATGTCATCACACATTCATTTTCTATGAAACATAGTGATCAAGCCACTGATGTGGTCCAATAACAAAGGCAGCAGATGTGATTTACAAACAAAATTATGTTCATCTCCACAAAGATCACTTTAGCCAGTAGAGTCAGACCTCTCTTGAATTCCAAATAACCAGAAAATAAGAAAAGAACTTGTCTGTCTGGAGTTAAGCTTTGCTGTTTCCTTTATTTGGGGAAAAAAAAGCTAACAGTAAAATGATACCATTACTTCTCAGGATGCTTTGTCTATAACAGAAAAAATGATAGTTCATAAAAAATTATTTTTTAAGAAATGTCAGCTTTTCTTTCTCAGGAAAACTCTCTAACTTATTGTTAAGGACTGAGATGTACAGAGCAAGTCATTACTTCTCTGTCACATTTCAGTCTGCATCCTCAAAAACAACTAATATTATTCTTAAAACATTCGTTTCAAATAAGAGAAGCACAATCACTTTGAAAAACCAAAACCTGGGTGATGGAGAAAGGACTCGGTGGGTGAGGTCATCCTGTTAGACAGTTGACAGCCACCTGTAACTCCAGCCACACAGAACTCAGCGCCCTCTGCTGGCCTTCAAGGGCACCCACACACAAGAGCACTCACACATGGATCCTTGGACATACACATAAAAACAAAAGAAATATTTTTAAAAGTAAAAAAACTAGCTACCAAAATCCTCATTCTAATTTTACCTTATGATCAAGTTTAATTTTTGGTTTTATTTTTATTGTACAATATTCCCTGTGTTGTATTTGGTTTGTGTTTTATTATAGTAATTGTATAATAATCAGGTAACTCCAACTTCTCATGGGAAGTTAGTAACTCATTACACCTAAAGTATATATTTATGCTTAGCAGTGAGTATATCTAAGGATTGACTAGGCTAATATGTACAGCAAAGTCCCAAGAGAAACTGAGGCACACAATGAAAGTTAACTACTGATCAGTAGATGTGGCTATTTTTACATTTCCCTTTGGTTTCAGGAAACTTCAGGCACATAGAAACCTGGACGAAGAGCAATGAGCCATGCATGACATAGTGCAGTTGGGCCCTATCTCTTAGGAACCTTTCCAGGGCACACATCCCTGCATGAAAGCTTCATTTTCTTGCTTTATTAATTCATGGGTAGACATTAAGTAATTTTCTTGTTCCCCCTCCAGGTGATAAAGTCATCCCGCTCTTTTCTCCCCAGTGTGGAAAATGCAGGATCTGCAAGCACCCGGAGAGCAACTTCTGTATGAAGAATGAGTAGGTTTCTCACTGTCTTCTTGCACAATTAGGTTGAACACTGGTTTCTCGCTGTCTTCTTACACAATTAGGGTACACACTGGTTTCTCATTGTCTTCTTGAACAATTAGGGTGCACACTGGTTTCTCATTGTCTTCTTGAACAATTAGGGTGCACACTGGTTTCTCATTGTCTTCTTGAACAATTAGGGTGTACACTGGTTTTCTTTTGTCTCATATCCTTTGTTTGCTTGTTTCACTGGCCAGTTTGGCACAGCCTCGAGGGACTTTGCTTGATGGCACCAGCAGGTTCACCTGCAAGGGGAAGTCAATCCACAACTTCATCAACACCAGCACCTTCTCCCAGTACACTGTGGTAGATGAGATGGCAGTGGCTAAAATCGATGGGGCTTCACCCCTGGACAAAGTCTGCCTCATCGGCTGTGGGTTCTCAACTGGCTATGGCTCTGCTGTCAAAGTCGCCAAGGTAAGGTTAGCAGTGGCCCATGGACCAAGCTACAATCATATTGTTGGGACCAAAGGGAAGCAATTGCTCACAGGCGTCAGAGGGAGTTTTTCTAGAAAAGATATGTTCAACTCCAGTGAGAATTCCCTCCACACACTCAAAGAAAAGCTCTATATTAATATGATTCCAGTTCTGCCTAGTTCCCAAAAGAAACTGGCCTCTCACAGAAATTATCTGAATTATGTAGATCTGGAACTTTAACACTTTGCATTTGATGTTGTCTGCAAAGCTCTGTTATGTCCCAGTCCCAAGATACACTTGAGCAATAAAACATGNGGCACAGCCTCGAGGGACTTTGCTTGATGGCACCAGCAGGTTCACCTGCAAGGGGAAGTCAATCCACAACTTCATCAACACCAGCACCTTCTCCCAGTACACTGTGGTAGATGAGATGGCAGTGGCTAAAATCGATGGGGCTTCACCCCTGGACAAAGTCTGCCTCATCGGCTGTGGGTTCTCAACTGGCTATGGCTCTGCTGTCAAAGTCGCCAAGGTAAGGTTAGCAGTGGCCCATGGACCAAGCTACAATCATATTGTTGGGACCAAAGGGAAGCAATTGCTCACAGGCGTCAGAGGGAGTTTTTCTAGAAAAGATATGTTCAACTCCAGTGAGAATTCCCTCCACACACTCAAAGAAAAGCTCTATATTAATATGATTCCAGTTCTGCCTAGTTCCCAAAAGAAACTGGCCTCTCACAGAAATTATCTGAATTATGTAGATCTGGAACTTTAACACTTTGCATTTGATGTTGTCTGCAAAGCTCTGTTATGTCCCAGTCCCAAGATACACTTGAGCAATAAAACATGCTTTAAAGAGTCAGAAACTGGAACGCTTGGCCATTTGGGACAAATGGAAGATTTTAAAGTGGAGATGTCATCACTGTTATCTCTAAAGTAAGACAAAGTGAAGACATCTGCATGGCAAATATGCTGTCACCAGTGTTTTCAAAATAAAGAACAGCACTGCTACCTAGAGCCAACCTGCCTGTATGGTGGAAATTTCCTGAAAAGAAAACCAAGGCTTAGTGATGAACCAGGACTTAATAGCACTGGACCAGTGCAGACCCTCTGAGCTGCCTGATGTTCTTTGAAAGAGCATCATGATGAACATGAGCTTTGATAATGGCCAGCTGTGGCCCAGGGTTGTCTCGTTTCGTTATGGGGATTGAGAACAAACCTTAACAGCAACATTTTCCCAGCAAACCTAAACTTTGGTTGTGTTAGAGGTCTACCTNGCACTGGACCAGTGCAGACCCTCTGAGCTGCCTGATGTTCTTTGAAAGAGCATCATGATGAACATGAGCTTTGATAATGGCCAGCTGTGGCCCAGGGTTGTCTCGTTTCGTTATGGGGATTGAGAACAAACCTTAACAGCAACATTTTCCCAGCAAACCTAAACTTTGGTTGTGTTAGAGGTCTACCTGTCCTACAGTTTCTGTATCTTAGTGTGTGCACATCGTATTAGAGACAGCGCTTCTTTGGCTAACCTCAACTGTGTGTGACCTAGTATCTCCTGAGCAAGTTTGTTAGTTGATCCTTTAGAACTTCACTCTATGACTCTAGGATTTGCTTATATCATTTTCACAGACTGATGGTGTTGATTAAAATATTAATGGGAATAAAATATCGAAAAAGAATTTGAACACTGAAGAAAATTCACCTTTATTATAGATGAAATTGATGTTCTTACTGAGTTAAGAGAAAGTAAATACATTTGTTCAATAATTACATTCTATATTTATTTCATTAGCTTCAACCCTAAATGTAGTTATTCCTTGTACAGTTGCTCATCCGTATCAACAGGAGGACTGAGCGAGCCTCGCAAGCCATAGGTTCTTGTGATCAAGGATTTCAATCGTTTTTATTAAAATACAGACCAGTTTTGTTTCAGTATTTTTCATTTGTTTCTTTAAAAAGTCAGGCTTAAAGTCTCACAAAGACAACACTGGTCTCTTGATGTATTTTCTTAAAGTTTCCTGTCCACTTTCCTGTTAAGCCAGGGATGACTTGTCAATGCTTCCCAGATGACTTCTGCTCCAGTTACCCTGATTGTGCCTAGTGAACAATAGTGAACCAAGGAGTTAATGACGGAAGGGTGGTTGGACTACCCTGCAGTCTCCTGGAGTAACCATGATCATTTGTTTCACTTATACAAATTGATTTTGTGTATGTATAAGATGTCATTGTGTAGCCCTTGAAGGTATTAGTCATTTCTATGTCAAGTTCAATGATCATCAGTACAGATGGTCTCATTAAGGTTTCCCATTGAATTGGAATGGGGTTCTACCTGCAGTGATTCCAATTAACTGACAGAGGCTTTTACTGGATCCTGAGATGAACAAAAATAATAACTCTCCCCAGATACATCTAATATAGAGCAAATTTTGAGAACCAATGTTGTACCCCTTTGGGCAGCTGTAGCCAAAAGATATTTTGGAAGCAGGTAGAATGATGTCTGAGTGGCCATGACAGAGGATAAAGCAAGGTGCCTTGTGCAGCATGAAGCACGTCCTAGCAATCACTCTTTTATCCATCTCTTGTATTTTCTGCAAATATAGGTGACCCCAGGCTCCACCTGTGCTGTGTTTGGCCTTGGAGGTGTCGGTCTGTCTGTCATCATTGGCTGTAAAACAGCTGGAGCAGCCAGGATCATCGCTGTGGACATCAACAAAGACAAGTTTGCAAAGGCCAAAGAATTAGGTGCAACTGAGTGCATCAATCCTTTGGACTACAGCAAACCCATCCACGAAGTACTCCAGGAGATGACCGATGGAGGGGTGGACTTCTCCTTTGAAGTAATCGGTCACCTTGACACCACGGTAGGTGCTGTGGCATGCCTTGAGATCTGTCCTTCTGCCATCTATAATGTGCTCTAGACAGCAATAAAGAAATCTCATGCAGAAAGCTATTTTAGATGATAATGTTCCATATCCTGTTTCCTTCTTATATTGATTAATTCAGTGTAGTGATAAACATTTCTTTTTTTCATTCTACAAACTTGTCTCAAGTAATAAACCTCCATTAATGCAGGAAAGCTTTTCATTGAGCGATTATAAACTGTCTTACTGATTTTTAGTAAAAAAAAATCAACTCATCAAGCAAATTTAAATGCAAATTATGTTCTTAAATGGAAAAATATTATTTTCTTCCACATTCTTATTATTATATAATATTTGAAATTAAATATTCTGCAAAGTATTTCAAGTTTCATCATATGGCCCACAGGACTAATGAATAATATGTGGACAAGTATTAATTTCTTAGGATAAAACATGTAGAGGAGTGGTTACTTTAATAGTTCACCATATCCTCATCACAGAGACAGCACAGTGAGAGGCACCCACAAACATCTAGTTTTACGTGTTGGAAGAAATATTTTTTAAAATAGAATTCACAGATTCTGACTTACTCCCAAAATTTAAGAGATACGCATTCTGTGGGGTTGTTTATTACATAGTGAATATAAAATACTTACCATGGAGCCAGCTGCTGTGTGGTAAGCACTCAATTAAGGTTAGCTGGGGATAATGATAAGAAAGGCTATTGCCAAGCTTACAGTCCTTGTGTGTTTGAAATACACGTGATATTACTTTCAAATAGTTGCAAACACCATACATGGCTAAAAAACACTTCTCCAGTACACAACAGCCAACTTAAGACCTCTGGCGTTCTAGAGAAGCACCCCCAGAGACCTAAAGAATCCCCATTACTGAGGTCCTCCAGAAAGCCTTGGCAGAGTTGGTAGTAGAGAATGGAAATGGTGCCCAGAGAGTGACATTCTTCTCAGCCTTGAACTGAGACAAGATGTCAAGGAAGCTAGCCTCTCCTCTATGGATGGGGAGTCCTTCCACACTTAGGATTCTGGTTTCCCATGGCCATCGCTCTTCTCTTATTCACTAGGCAGTCTCCCTGTTTGCTCATCTGAGCCTGGGTTGTCAGTGGATTTAAAGATCCAGAAGTCTGATACCCACGTGTTCTGAGGACATCTGGTTTTCTAAATGTCAAGTTTCAAAATCAAAAGACGGGGTATCATGGATCTTTGAGGATTTTAAATCATTTTTAACTGTATAATGTTTTCTAAAATAACCAATTGAAAGGTGAAAACTTCCTGGATGTCTACAGATAACAGAATAATATAAAACCCATGCACACAAGGAAGCACAGCCACTGAAAACTTGCCCATTCTTGATCTAAGCCCCACAGTAGGGACGTGTTAAAAAGAGAGTTTGACAAGTGGATAAGAGACAACTTGTGATCCTGTCATCATTACATCTTCAACATCAAAATTCTGTCTTAGANTGAATGAACCTACGCATAGGCAGCCTGAGAGTCACGTGATGAGGAAACAATATTCTTGGAGGACCCAGACTGCTCAGGCTCCCAATGAGACTTGCTTCTATATTAGTGGATAAGGAAGAATTGAACATAAATTCATTCATTCAGTCTTTCTCTCAAAAAATTTCTCGGCACATATGTTCATATGACAGGAAACTGTATCGTGAGTAGAAACCTCAAAAATATCCACTTTAAATATTATTTATATTCCAGATGTCTTCCCTGTTAAGCAGCCATGCATCATGTGGTGTAAGTGTCCTTGTTGGGGTGACTTCTAATTCTCAAAGCCTCTCTGTGAATCCCTTTTTGCTGTTGCTGGGACGCACCTGGAAAGGAGCAATATTTGGTGGTATGTATGCACAGCTGAGGATCAAGTTCTATATGTATTCGTGTGTGCCAAGGTGGATGTGTGGACGTTTGTGGAGCCAGAGAACATTTGATGTCGTTGCTCTGGAGCAATTTGCCTTGTTGTTTGAGACTGGGGGTCATAGTGACCTGCAGTTCACATTCGGGCTAGTCTTCCTGGTCAGCCAATCCTGGGAATCTGTCAGCACTGAATCAGCTGTCTATTGTTACTGACTTATTGTTCATTTTGTTTTTTTATTCTGGAGATCAAATTCAGCTTCTCTGACAAACTCTCCCCCTATACCTACTCCTACCCCCACACCATCCCCTACAGTAACAGTCAGAGAGGAAGCAATTGAAGAGAACTCTGAAAAATTGTGATAGGAGCTGGAGAGATGGCTCCACAGTTAAGAACACTGGATGCTCTTCCAGAGGACCCAGGTTCAGTTCCCAGCACCCACATGGCAGTTCTCAGCTGTCTATAACTCCAGTTCAAGAGGATCTAACATTCTCACACTGACATACATGCAAGCAAAACACCAAACAATGCGCTTAAAATAAAAATAAATTATTTTTAAAATATTGTTGGGTGGTGGTAGCACAAACTTCTAACCCTAGCACTTGGGAAACAGAGGCAGGCGATCTCTAAGACTTCAAAACTAGCCTGATCAAAGAGCTAGTTCGAGGACAGCCAGGGCTACACAAAGAAACTTTGTCTCAAAAAAACAAGAAAGAAAGAAAGAAAGAAAGAAAGAAAGAAAGAAAGAAAGAAAGAAAGAAAGAA
>LOEQ01002577.1:109631-123734 GCA_001685075.1 Bramus lutescens
GTGAGTTCCAGGAATCCTCCTGCCTCCACTTTCCTAGAGCTACAGTTACATGTGCAAACTATCATTCCTGACTGTTTACCCTGGATGCTAGGGACCTGAACTCATGGAAACTACTTTACCAACCAAGCCATATTCCCAACCACCTAAATAATTTTAAATAGTTAAATAAAATAATGGAGTCATTGAGGATTATAATTTTCCTCTGATAAAAAAGATTTTTGTTGCAATTAGAGTAATTTAATTAACTCGATGGATTCAGTTTATTGTGCTACTAGTAATGCCTTTTTTTAATGTCTTAAATGTCATTATATGCACTAAACTGGTATTTTGACCATGTGTTTCTGTCTTCCCAGAAAAATCCTTATTTCTGAGCAATATTGGTTAGCTGACTTAAAAAATTAACACTCCCATTTCTATCCATTCATCTAGGGGTGAGAGTCCATGCTATCTCCATGTATGTCACAGAGGGTTCCTGTGACATCTCCAGGCATGTGGATACAGAGGGTCACATGCCATATCCATGCATGGAGATACATAGAGTTTACATGCCATATCTGTGCATGTGGACAGTTTCCTAAGCACATCTATGTATGTAAATAGAGAAGACTCCCACGGATGCAAGAGGAAAGTGTTTGGCAATGGTAATCCCAGAACAGGGGTTGATAAAGCGAAGAGATTATTTTTCAACTCAGTAATATGAATATTAACCGAGATTTTATTTAAAGGATGACCAGGGAACAGAATTATCTATAGAAACCACATTAGCAGCAGCTGTCAGTGGCTTCTCAGGTACAAATGATTTCTCCTTTATTTTTCAATGATAATTTTTCAGAGAGTATCTTACCCATCTCTCATGACTTACTTGATTTTTTTTAACTCTTTTGATTGGCTAATCTTATTTTTACTACATTTATTTTACTATTATTTGTGTGTTAGGATGTGTGGCTGTGTATGCAAATGCATGTGTATGTGTGTATAAGTGTGTGTGCACGTGTGTGCATGCCAAGGCACCCATGAGGAGCTCAGAGAGTGGCTTATCAGAACTGACGACTTACCTTCTGGGGCCCAGAGATCTAATTCAGGCCGTCAGGTCCCTACAGCAAGTGAGCCATCCCACCAGCCTGGTTGGTCTCAGGTCAGATTATTAATAGCTATTTTGTTTTGCAGATTATAAGACCAAAGACTGTATTCCCCAGCTAGTAACTGACTATCTCCAAAACAAGATTAACATAGATCCACTAGTGACTCATCAGCTGCCTTTTAACGAACTCCACAAAGCTATGAAACTGTATTATAAAGGAAAAACGTGAGTTTTTGCTTGATGCTCTCCTATATTTTGATAACTCACAGAGGAGATGACGACTTGGGTATTTCTAAGTGGTTTTGTTAAAGGTGCAGGGAGGGCTCCTTGGCCCTTTGGTATCTTTTCTACACATCTCCCTGTTTCCTGATGTCATCAACACAGGAAAAGTTTTACCTGCAGCCTCTCTTTGGGGAAAGTCTACTCCATTCATTTGAGAAAGATAGTAAAGAATTCAGCATAACACAAATTGACATTGGGCTATAGTGTTTATTTGTCTGGCTAGAGAAATTTTCTAAATCAATTGAGTTGAATTTCTGGAGTCAGCAACCTTGCAAGAAGTTCAAGGAATGTGTTTAGACCCCTGCCAAGGGCAAAAATCCTTGTATAATAGTTTAACGGTAGAAGGTAACCTTGGCGGATTGGAGCCAAAGGGCACCACAAAGCCACACACCATACAACAGAGCTCACGTGGAAAGTTTATTGGAGGGTGGGGTGCAGAGGTGGCCTCTCAGCGAGAGTGGAAGGAAGGAGGGGGTGAGAAGGGCTTGCTTTTTCTAAGGGGATCTAGTGAGTATATGCACAGAGGGAACCTGCTCTACTCACTGGCTGCGGTGGTCACAGGGTAACATCTTGGCTGCTGCTGACTTATCTGCTAGGTTCCTGAGGGCAGGCCTGTGTAAATGCTTGAATGCCAACACCTCATACATCTTTTCTGAATAATGGAACCCATGTGTTAGCAAGACTTTAGGACCGCACCATTTACTTCCCAAGCACTAATTTGTTCACATGTTCTTGAAATTCTCGGGAGCTGGTGGAGGACTGTTGTGTGTGATAAATTTCCTGAGGACTTCTGTCACACACACACACACACACACACACACACACCTATGCACCTATGTCCTGGAGAAGTCCCACGGAAGACCACCATCCATGTATGCAATCAGCAAGAGCGTTTATTATTCTAGCATGCTGGGGCCTACCATCCCACAGAAAGGCAAGATGACGAAGACACCCCCCCCCCAGAGGGGCAAGTGGGCTCCTTTTAAGCACAGCCGAGGGGCGGGCCTAAGGCAGGTCATTTTGAAAATGATTGGCTCAAGTAAGTGGCAATCATATTAGTGCATTCTAATTAGCCAGGACTGGTCAGGGCTACAGTTTTCCCTTTTGGGGCAAGCCTGGACAAGTTCCCGGCTTTGTCCTTGAGCAGCTGCGGAAACTGGCTGACCTAGCGAGTACTGATTGTGGGGGCTGGCTCAGGCCTGGTACTGCATGTACGAGGCCTCATGGTCCTTGCTGTCAGGCTGTTGGAAATTGATTGTCCTTGGTGGCTCTTCCCCGGAAGCTGCTTGGTCAGTCATAGGAAACTGAAACTGAGGCCTGATCTCTGAGAGAAGGCCAAGCAGCTTCTTATGGCATCAGCTTGGTCCTCTCAACCTACTCACCCCAGAAAGGGAACCCGCAATAGGCCAAAGTAACTATTACACCAGAGTCCAACTCGGCTAGCCACTGAGTTCTTATTGGGGTAACTAGCAAGTGTGAAGGGGTATTCACAGGAACAGGGATGACTCTAAAGAAACTGCTTCACAGAAAAGCTCCCCCACCCCCCTGCATGGGTGATGATTCACGAAGGCTGTACCCTTGGCGCTCTCTGCACAACTTACAGACAAGCGGCTCGACAGATGCCAGGGACCTCTCTGCAGCTGGACTGTTTAGAATCTCCTCTTGAATGGTTTACCGCGTTCATGGCCCTGGGGGGTGACTATAAATCTTGCAAGCTTCTGCTTTCCCAGATTGGGAAGTTTGGATACAGCTGCCCTGCAATTGTCTTCCAGGACTGCTAAAAGGATTGGAGATTCAGTGTAGAGCTTGAAACAAACAGCAAAGAAACCTCTATGAATGTGCTTTTCTCGGTTCACTTTGAAACAAGTCTCCAGTTCGTATTCTTTCTCTGACTCTGCCTGCACACTTCGTGTGCTAAAAAATTTTTATATGAAAACCTTCACATTTTTGCCTTCTTCTTTCTGGTAAAATTTCACCGTGTATGTCAACCCATTTAAGTCAAGAACAAAGCTCCAGGAAAGCTCATCTGACAGTTTTAAATAATAATTGTATGTGGGGGAAGGCATCTAGCAGGCAGTGGACATACTGTGAGAGGAGAGGACCCAGAGAAAGTCATCTTTTTCTTTCTGGTCCAGATGTTAGTCAAGATGTTACAGCAGCAGGATGTTGCTGAGAAGCTGCACCTGAGGTCCTGGGGTCTTTTATGGTTGTGCAGTCATAGGGAACTACGCTTGAAAAGGATGCCTTTCCTTTCTGTATGACATTGGATTCCAATCCAGACCCCATTCAGATGCCGATTGTTATTTAGGTGAATTAGAGCAAAGAAGAAATGCAGATGGGAACAGTTGGGCATTGAGCATCCTTAGGGTACCACGCACGATCACTGTGCCATAGTCAGTGTTTCCTGGGCATATCGTGATCACATTTTTTTTTTTTATGTTTCAGCGTCCGCTGTGTTCTACTCTTCTGAGATCTCAATGCTGAAAGTGCAAGAGCATCCCGAATGGTTTCCCTTCCTTTCTTGTTTCAACTCTGATTATCCCAAGCTGCTGGAAGAGACAGTGCATCAGTGGCAGGAAGACAGTGTAGCCGTGCAACGTGAAACGAGGGCCTCTTGACCATACTGATAATAAAATTAAGTTGGAAGAACTGGTGTGCAGCTCACACTGTGACCTTGAAAAGAGAAGTGAAGTGATAGTATTGACCATGTCCACAACCCACTGCCATAAGTTCATGAAAGCTGTCTCTATGTTCAGCATGAGAAGCTTGGTCACATCCCTAGCACCCCACCCCTAATTCCACCAAGCATTTTCTCATCCACAACCTTAGTGTAGTCATCTCATTTAAAGCTCAGAGACAGAGGAGAGCAAACAAGGCTTAGCTCTTCTTATTCTTGACTTTCCCCTCATGCTTTATACTCTTACCTTTGGGTTTTGAAACATGAGGAAAATTCTTTCATATTCTCCTTCACTCTGTTCTGATCCTGCTAGTTTTTAACTGGAATCTACTGCACTCTTAAGTTTGCAAAACTCTGTTTAAATTGCACTGTTTCTCTGTTTTTAAATTTTAAAAATTAGTCTTAAAAGTACTAAAATGTTCTTTCAAAAGAGACATCTAAATGTGTTCCTAATTTTGTATCTGGGCTTAGATTTTTGTAATTAATTTTTAAAAAGCTGGTGACAAATCTGATTGAATAATAGTGGGGAAAATGTTGGTGATGTAAAACAAATATGTACGGAAGATATTATGTAGTCTATAAAAATGATAATAGAGGAATGCCTTAATATGTAAAGAATGTTTATAAATTAATAAATATATGATAAATATCCCAGTAGCAAATTAACTAGCTCAGAAACAAGTATCTTGCCAAATAAAAAATACTAAATAATGATCTAGTGAGATGACTTAGTGGGTAAAGGTGATTGCTGGGAAAGTCTAACAACATGAGTTCTGTCTCTGGGACCCATATAAAGATGGGAAAAGAATCTGAGTCAACCACATTGGCTCCGCCCCTCGTCCACATGCTGTGGCAGAAGCATGCGCACACATACTGAGTGCTCAAACACACAGATACAAAAACAATTGTTTCAGAAAAGAAAAGAAAAGAAAAGGGAATGCTGAATAAAGTAACGAGAAGATGTCTCATATCATCAGGTTGTCAAAACATAAAACAAATGGCACTCGGTAAATGTCAACGTGTAGGAAAAATACGAGAGGATGCAGTCACAACGAACTGGGGATGTCAAGATGCTCGTGGAACATGCCGTCACACCATGACCTAGTCTAAAGTCTCCATGAGATCTCAGCAGAGTAGAAACTGGTCTGGCAGTGAGCGAGGACTCGGAGAGTTCTCTCGGAGTGGAAGAACCCATGCAAATGTTGTGAGACAGGAGACAGCATGTTCAAACTTACTGTAGCGTGCCAGAACAAGCGGAATGGCTCTGGGTGGGACTAGAGAGATAAGCAGCTAGACACGATAGTCGATAGTCGTGTGGACCTCTTTCTTCGGACACTTACATAAACAGATTGTATCACTTAAAATTAGAAACAGCCAAGATGTCCAGTTGTTGTTACTGATGGAACAATGATTTTCCCTTAAATTATGTTATGTGGGACAACTTCTTCAAATGATGAAATATATTACTAAGCTTAGAAACGAACCACAACCCTAAGCTTGTTTACAAATGCACATGCCTATTGTGTATTTTTGGTGTAGAGAAGTAAACAAACAAACAAATCTAGGAGTCTTCGCACTGAAATGATTAACTGTGATTATGTTATGGTAAAATCACGCTCACCGTAAGGGGAAATTGAGGTGTTTTAAAAAAAAATACCTTGATTGGAAATGTTACAGCAATGGTGACTCATTCTAGTCAGCATCTGTCATACTAACCCCTTGGCAATACATCTCAGATCATCCAGATAGACACTGTCAAAGACTGACTCCAGGACCGTGAGTGGTGTTACAAATAGAACATTTAATTGTTTATGAGACTCAGTTGGTTAGAGGTGCAAAACATTAACAAACAAGACAGGTGAGTGAGGAAATAAAAATATCTGAAGAGAATAAAATTTGGGGACAATAAAAAAGACTCACACATTGTTGGGGGGGGTGGGCGAACCAATCAGCAGGCAGTTAGAGCAGAAGTCGGTGTGAATAGTGTGCCTTTACTGACTTGGGCTGCCACTCCTTAGAAGCTTTTGTTGGGTGGAGCTCAACTTCTCAAGTATTTTAAAATCCAGATCTGGGAGATACACATGAGAACATCGGGGTGTCTTTGAGAGCAAGGGAGCCTTTCTCGGTTCCTATGCTTTGTTTGGGGGCCTAAGGCCCTGGAAACTCAGGCCACCTCAAGTTAGCAGCTTTTAGATTCTTGTCTATTGAATTCAAAGAATGAAACTCATGGACCACAGAAGGTAAATTTTAAAGAGAGAGAGAGAGAGAGAGAGAGAGAGAGAGAGAAGCTATTTTTTATTACTACAGAAAGCTAAAGAGAAAGAAGAAAGTGGAACCCCTACCCACAGGAGGAGTCCCGGGAGTGGGATGCCATTGAGGGCCGCTGCGTTCAAGTTAGTAAGGCTTTTCTGAATGGAAGAAGGGGAGTGAAGCTAATTCAAGGTGCCCAGGTGCCCCCTTTTAGCCATAGCCTCAGTATGGTTTCTAGGAAACGGTGCTTCCTTGGGGGTGGGGACAAACAGACATCCCCTTTCTGAAACCCCAGCCTCTGGCCATGGCAGAACCAGAGACATTTTGGTTGAAACATGTCTGGCCTCTTTCAAAGACCAGGATGCTGACATACCCGAGAACATTTTTGAGTTTTAGCCAAGAAAGAAAAATGTCCACTCTTTGGGAATGCCTTTACCCTAAATCTGCCTGGCCAATTGTTGGTGATCTGTTCTCAACATTTCATTCCTCCCACTCCCAGAAGACACAACCCTAACTGCTACTAGGAAATTGGGGGTGAAAATCAATGTTATTTCTACAAGTCAGGTGGGTGTTGTTGGGCAAGGCTATTGGCATACCCCTCTAGTGGGTCTATCTAAAAGGCCTCAAAGTGCTTCTATGCCTTATTTGTAGAACTGTCGGATAAAGGGGGGCAAGCAGGAATCTTGAACTCCTGGAAAGGTGATGGGGGAAACAATAAATTCAAGAGGAGTCTGGGGATGCAGAGTGGTTCCTGTGGTCCCCTTCTACTGGCTGAAGGATTTCTTGCAGATGTTCAGGAATTAGAAGGCGACTAATGGAGCCCACAGAGAAGGCCACAGTCCCTCTGAGTGTGGACTGAGTGTGTCTAAGAGGAGACAAAGTTAAAGCAGCAGTTCAGTCCACAAGGCCCAAAGATGAGCAGGATGACTGCCGAGATCATGAGAGACTGCCTTCTAGCTCAGGAAGTGGCTGCCTGGCCCCTTTTTGAAGTTAAGAAAGCTCAGCACCGTCCTGACAGGTGGTCAGGATATGCTAATGTACTTCTGCTTCTTCCCCTTTAACTACAGGGACACCTGGAGGGACTGTTTTCTGCCCACAAGACCAAGTGTACATGAGTACATGTGACTTGGGTCATCCCGCTGCCTAGGAGACAGAATGCTGATGATGGGAAGTCTCGTGCTATCATGTTAACGAAGCTTTTGTTACCTTGTCCCCCAGTTTAAGGCTGGTAAGCTGTGGAAAAATAAATGCAGGTGATTTCAGGATCTGAGGAATCCTTGAAACTCCCTCATAATACTGGTTTGTGGTTTCTGTCTTTATTTTCCCACCCCTACCCTGGTAAGAGGTGATTTTGCTGAGGCTGGTCCTCAACACATGGCAGCCCAATGTGTCGCAGTCTTCAACAGACTGATCTATAAGTAGAGCAGAATATTGTTAGGAATAGGAATCATTTCATTGATTTTTTTCTTTTCTTTCTTTCTTTTTTTTCTTTTTTTTTTTTTTGACCAGTTGTGTTTGGTTCTACCCTGTGTCTCTGGGATATCCAGTCTCTGGTTCCTGGCCATCCAGGCAGTGTGTGCATCGGCTCATCTTGTGGAGTGGACTTCAAGTTAAATCAGATATTGCTTGGCCACCCCAACAAGTTCTGTGCCACCATTGTCCTAGCACATCTTGCACACAGCACAGATTGTAGGTCAAGCATTTGTGGGGGCGCGGGGGGGGCCTGGGTCACTGTCCATGTTTTTCTTTCAGTAGCCTGCAGAGTGCAGAGTACCTTCCACAACCAAAGAGTCAGAACAAAGAGGTGAAGGCTTCATGCAGGCACCGACTCAACCTCAACATATTCTCAATGAACTGTGTGGATGCTGATCTCGGCAATGGGGCCCCATGTCAGTCTTCACAGAGCAACCCTTTGCCCTAGCATCAGCCTGGGTTGTTTGGGAATCTCCACAGGACCCCTCCAGGGCTCCCCTCTCTACCCCCCTCAACAACTCAGCTGAATACAACCCAGCCCCACCACTACGAGCCCTGCCTGGCTACAAGAAATGGTCAGGTCAGACTCCATATTCCCATTACCAGGAGTCCTCAGTAGAGTCACCCTCATAGAGCCCAGGAAGTTTTCACTACACTAGGTTTCCACACTGACCCCCACATGGTCCCCAATTCCAGCCATTTCTTCCACACTCCCTCTTTCCATTCTATCTGCTCCTACCTAATCCCTTCTAATTCTGTCCCCACCCAATACCAGTCCACCCATAAAATCTAGGTCGGGGTTACCTCACTCTGGATATTTTTTTTCCATCTCATCCATTTGCCTGCAAGTTTCATGATGTTATTTTTTTCAACAGTTGAGTAATACTCCATTGTGAAACTGTATCACATTTTCTTTATTCTGTTGAGGGACATCTAGGGTTTTGTTTTGTTTTGTTTTGTTTTGTTTTTCCAGATTCTGGCTATTATGCATAGAGCAGCAATGAACATGTTTGAGCAAGTGTCTCTGTGGCAGGATGACATGTCCTTTGGGTATAAGCCCAAGAGTGGTGTAGTTGGATCTTGGAATAGATTGATTCCCAACTTTATGAGGAGCCACCACACTGATTTCCATAGTGGCTGTACAAGTTTACATGCCCACCAGCAATGGAGGAGTGGTCCCCCTGCTTCACATCCTTGCCAGCATGAGCTGTCACTTGTGTAATTGATCTTAGCCATTCTGACAGATGTAAGATGGAATCTCAAAGTAGTTTTGATCTGCATTTCAGTGATGGCTAAGGATGTTGAATATTTCTTTAAATGTGTCTCAGCCACTTGAGATTCCTTTATTGAGAATTCTGTTTAGATCTATACCCCCAATTTTTCATTGGATTGTTGGGTTTTAAAATATTAGTTTCTTTATATATTTTGGGTATTAGCCCTCTATCAGATATAGGGTTGGTAAAAATATTTTTCCTATTCCATAGGTGGCTGCTTTGTCTGATTGATGGTGTCCTTAACCTTACAGAAGCTTTTCAGTTTCATGAAGTCCCACGTATTACTGATATTAGTGTGTGCTCAGAAAGTCTTTTCCTGGACCAGGGCATTAAAGGTTATTCCCCACTTTTCTCTTCCATCAGATTCAATGTATCTGGTCTTATGCTGGTACATTTTCTGATCCACTTGAACTTGAATTTTGTGCAGGGTGATAAGTATGGATCTATTTGTATTCTTCTACATGCAGATGTCCAATCTGACCAGCACCATTGGTTGAAGATGCTTTCCTTTCTCCAGTGGTTTTTTTTTGTTTTGTTTTTTGGCTTCTTTATCAAAACTCAGGTGTCCATAGGTGTGTAGATTTATGTCTGGGTCTTCAATTTGTTCCCATTAATCAAGGTGTTGGTTTTTAAGCCAATACCATGAAGTTTTTACTACTCTAGTTCTATAGTACACCGTGAAATCAGGGGTAGTGATACCTCCAGAAGTTCTTTCATTATTTAGGATTATTTTGGTTGTCCTAGGTGTTTTTGTTCTTCCATCAGAAGTTGAGAACTGTTCTTTCAAGTAAACATGTTTCTTATACAAGAAAAAAAAAGGATAGCTACAAAAGTGTTACACAAAGATAATGAACTATCTAGGGAAATGGGGTATGGAATATGTACCAGACTCAAGTTTATTAGACTAGAGTTTAGTTCAGTGTTGCTTCTTATTATTTTTGGTTAATTATACAAAATTATGGTTTTCATTATGACCTTGTCAGACTTGTTTATAATGTGTTTAATATGATTCATTCCCATTACCCTCCCAGACTCCCTTCCTACTCCTACTAGCCGTCTTCCTCTTCAGTCTTCCTCCTGCTTTCAACAGACTTTCTTTTGGCCAAGATTCTGTAATAAGGAAAACCATGCAACAATTGTCTTGCAGAGTCTGGATTATTTCTCTTAACATGACCTCCAACTCTATATATTTTGGGGNGATAGATAGATAGATAGATAGATAGATAGATAGATAGATAGATAGATAGATAGATAGACAGACAGACAGATATCATACTTTCTTTATCCAGCTATCTGAACTGGTTCTATATCTGCAGTACGGTGCACAGTACCTCAGTAAACATGGATGTTCACACATCTCTGTGGTGTACTTACTTAGAGTCCTTTGAGAATATATCCAGAAACAGGAGAGCCAGATCACAAGGCAATTCTTTTTCTTGCTTTTGAAGCCCCTTCATACTGATTTCCATAGTGACTACACTGATCTACATTCCCACCCATGGTGTAAGGGATCTATAGTCGGGGTATTCTTGCAGCAATTGGTTTGTGTTTTGTTTTCTCAAATGATAGCCACTCTGACTGAGGTGAGATGTAAAGGTATCTAAGTGTAATTTTGATTTGCATTCCTTGATGACTAAAAATAGTGAATATTTATGTATGTATTAATTGGCCATTTGTATAATTTTTCTCTTGAGATTTCATTCCTCCTCTTCCGCTCACCCCTACCCGAGCATCCTTCACCAATCTGTCCTTCTCTTTCTAGATTCTTTTCTTTCCTCACAGTTTTGTACGTCTCTCCTCATAATTCCATCCCTGCCCACGCCCAGACTCAAAACATCTGAAACAGGAAACAGTGTTCAAACCCCGGGGCAAGCTAATCCTGTAATTCTTTAGGAAGTTAAGTCTCTGCACAGAAAGGCATGATTAAGAACAATTAAACAGCAGTTGTATTGGGATCAGAAGACACGACTGGCAAACTACTCAGCGCAAAATTCACTTCAGAATAGCTGATTTTTTCCTTCATCTTTTTTCTTCATTTTCCTTCTAAAACCATACTTGACTTTCCTCTCCTGTTTATACTTCACCCATCTTTCCTTCCTGGCTTCATGCCTGCCTTCCTTTTTCCACCTTTTGATTTTTTTCATTTCTTTCTTTCCCTTCCCCTCCCTCTCAGGTTAATGCACAGTGGCTGAGTCACTCTGGAGCGTAAGAAGACATCACTGCTCAGTTCAGAAGGTGAGCATTAGAGACGGAGAGGATCTGGGTTCTGAACCCACCAGAAGCAAAGATGGAGCAAGCCAGCCTCACCATGAAAACACCCAGCAGTGTAAGTCAGGGTTAGCTCCTGGAATGCGGTCTCCTGGATGGTCATAATTAGTAGTAGATATGTTTTGCTAATTAAGGCTCTGTTGAGAGCATGCTTTGCATAAAGAAAGAACTCCTGGTAATTTGCAAGTCAGTTTCAGAAGAATCTCTATGAAAATCATAATAAAATAAGAACTGTTATCATTTAAAGAAACGGCTTAGAAACTTAGCCCCAATGGGAGATACTGTGATCTCAGAGGTAGCTTTTCCAGGGTGAGGCTCATCCATTGCACTGCACATACTGTGTCCCTTATAAGTTTCCAAAATTTGGGGAATTGCATAATTAGTGATAGTGGGGGGGGGCTGTGTTCCCATTTTCACTTTATTTTTGTGTTAAAAAGATAAGCAACTTAATCAATCCTGAAATGTTTATAAAGCATATAATGTTTAAATACTTATCTCCAAAATATCTATTAATAAAGGAAAATCAGTAGAGAAAAGTGAAGATTGGAGATTTGCAAACCAAAATGAATCCATGTTATAAGACAGAAGAAGTCAATTATAATGGCAAATTAAATGTTCTATGCTCTGTTTGACTAGGATGAACTTGGGCTAGGAAAGCAGGAGGGGCAATGTTTCTCATGGTACTTCCAAGGTGCTGCTGGTCTTTTCTTACCAGGTTCTTTGCGTGATAGAGTCTAATCTCCAGGTAAGTAAGCAATGGTAGAAAAATACGAGGCAGGAATTTAAGTTCAAAGAGCAAGACTGGGTTTCATAAACCAACACTGATACTTTGTGGCATTTTAAATACAGAGAAATCAACTAAGAATTCCAATCAGTTCTCTGGAGCTAAAAGCATGTATTTGCATATGTTTATATATATTATGTATATATATGTAAACATGTATGTAGATGTGAACTCACTCACATTATAACATTTTATTTAAATTTTTATTTTAATCAAAACATAAAAGATACAAGAGATTGTTTCCAATGAGTAAGTAGACTGTTTTCGCCTCTAAAAGGAGACAAACAGGATGGCTGCTGAGGGTAGGAGATGGGAACTGGGCTCCTTATCTCACCTCTTGCTCATTAGCAGTAACACACGTCATCTCTTCATTTTTGCATGCATCTAGGTCATCAAATGCCAGGCAGCTGTTGCCTGGACAACCAATGCCCCCCTTTCCATTGTGGAGGTTGAAGTTGATCCACCAAAGGCCGGTGAGGTCCGAATTAAGGTAAATATAATTGGTGATACTTTGAGTAGATATGGATGCACATGTGTGTGTTTACAGTGATTTTATAATTTAGGAAACAAATGGTATTCTATATTAAAGAGAGTTAAGACTTCCTATGATTTATACAGATTGATATTAGTGTCTAGTAATAATGAGGTTGTTGCATTTTGTTAAAATGTCACAAACCTAAGACAGATAAATACTATGTGGTCGGTAATATTTTTAAAATACTAATGTTTTTTGGATTTGAAAATTAGACTGGGGAGGAATCAATGAAGTCGCATAAAAGCCAGGCAAGAGGCATACATTTGTAACTGGGAGTTAGAGACAGGAGAATTCCCTGGACTTTTCTGGTCAACCAGTGAATCCAAAGAGATGAGCCTCTGTTTCAGTGGGAACCATGTCTCAAAAAACAGAGGAGCAAATGAGGACAGATATCTGGACTTCAACCTCTGGTGCATGTGTGGGCGTGCACGCACGTACACGCACACACACACGGGGAGGAGAGAGAAACACCACAAGCACATACACACACAGGAAATTCTCTCTCTCTTTCTCTCTCTCTTTCTCTCTCTCTGTCTCTCTGTCTCTCTCTCTCACACACACACACACACAGAAAGTTCTCTTTCTCTCATACACACAGGAAACACACACACAGGAAAGCTCATTCATACACACATAACTCATATACACACAAAGTAAGACTGGTGAAAATCAACACAGCTGTTGGTTCCTAAAGCTTGCTTTTTGACAGTCACAGAGCTATTCTGACATATAACTATTCGGTGGCTGTAAGTGTCCTCCCAAACTTGTGTTAAAGTGTGGTTTCCAATATAATGATTCCAGGACAATGTCTCTAAGAAGTAAGTGTGTGGATAGTGGAGCCTTGGCCCTCACGAAAGGATTAAAGCTGTTCCTGTAGGAAGAGATTACTTACAGGCTCCTAACAAAAGCATGATTCTGCACCCACCTACCTCTCTATATCACACAATTCACCTGTTGTTTGCCATGTTGTAATAGAAGGTGGGCCCTTGTTGGGTGAGAGACCATGGTCTGAGATTCACCAGATTCCACAGTTGTGAGCCAAATAAACCGATAGGGTCAGAATGACATAATCGGTGATATTCTGTTACATCAGGAGACAAGAGAGTCAGACAAAAGCAGTTGCTCAGCTGCAGTGGGAGTGGCTATGAGGCCCAGGCCCCTCCCACACTGGTTCCCTGGGAGGTTCTCCACTCCAGGTATGACAGATCTAGAGTACTAGAGATTAATCACCCACCTTCTTCTGCCATTCTCAACTGTAGGAAAAGTTTGCTCTAGACACCTCACCAGGGTCTGCTCCGGCCACCATCACAGAATATCATCATGCATGTGTTTCAGAGAAGATTTACTTTCTCACAGTTCCAGAGTCTGGAAGTCTTCTAGATGAGGGAGCCAGCATGTCTGGTTCTGATGAAAGCTCTCATACTGGCTTAGATAGATAGATAGATAGATAGATAGATAGATAGATAGATAGATAGATAG